>VZSF01006444.1:665681-813162 GCA_013398295.1 Chionis minor
GGGGGGGGGGGGGTTGGGGTCTCACAGAGCATTTTGTCAGCGCCTTTTGCTTCTGTCTTCCCATAAGTTTCTTCTGGCAACAGATATTAAAGGTACTCCCACCACGCTCAATGTGCAAGCTGCTGTGGCTAACAAATACTAGGAAGAAGTGAGTCACAATGGCACCAGAAACCAGGTGACACACAAACTCCTTCTACGCAGTAGATGGTCACTGTCTCATAAAAAAAAAACAAAACCCAAAAAAACCCCAAACAAAAAACCCTTCTTTTTGTAAAAAACAGCAATTAATTGATGTCTCGACAAAAACAAACAACATTTGGGGGTTTCTCTGTTTTTATTGAACTAAATAACAAAATTCGCTGAGCTTAATGGGTTTAAATCAGACTCTTACAGAAGGTATCTTTTTACTCAGTGAAATATTGGGGATATTTCTCCCCAAAAGACATACAACCTTAAATAAAATCTAATGCAACAAAACAGCAATTTGAAGTCTGAATTGTTTTCCAATATCTGGCTATAGAAACATATAATCACCTTTGCTGCATTCTTAAATCGATGTTAAAAAAGATGGATAAAGAAATAATATCTAAATGGATAGCAGTGGAAAATAGGATTATTTAAGGAGACTCATCTCCTAGGTGGATAAAAATAAGATATTCAAGTAATTTTCAAAATGCAAAGCTATCTTTTACAATGGAGACAGCTAAAAAGTACCATTTGCTAGCCCGCAGTGAATGATTTGTAGTCATCAGGATCCTGCAGGTAATTGAGGATATCTGCATCGGCGTATTCTGCACTACTGCAAGAATATTATTGTAATGAATCGACACGCGTGTACGAGTGTAATTGCCCTCTAGTGCACAGCCCTGGAACTGATCCCAGCTGTGCGTAGGACCACACTGCTCAAGAAAGGAAAAAGGTCCTGAAAAATAGTCTGAAACAGGGGGAGCCAAGTCCAAACCCCAGTGGAGTCAGAAGGCTCTGAGTAGCCACAGATGCAATAAGGGAGAGAATCCAGTCAGTGCTCACCAACACTGTCCGGTGGTCTGAACCAACACACGGTAAGTGGAGATGACTGGGAGATTTGCTTCAAAACCTCAGGGCTCCTCCAAACCCAAATGCTAACACAGACATGGCCATTAGGAGCCCAGATAACTGTGGGCCTATTGTGCTGCATCACTTCGCAATGTTTGCACAAGGTCATGTTTCGTGGGTGGAGTTCCATAACCTCTTAACAAAACCTGGTATTTGTGTTAGTGCTAACGAGAAATGAAATGTCCTGAAGGTGCTAATTCTTTCCTCATATGTGCAAGAGAATGAGCCCTGTATTCTCCGTCCAAATGACAGGGAAAATCCCCTCCACGCTTGTGAGCAAACATTCAACCGAAGTCCACACAGCTCCAGCCCCAAGTTGGGTATTTTCTTTGAGCTACCTCTTACTACATAAGAGGTAAGGATTTGCCAGTAAGGGAAGTAAATTTCTAGACAAATCATTACCCATTGCAATATCTTGTTTCCATATGTGAAGAAATTATTTGGTGACGTTCCGTTCACAGACACGTCTCACTAGTTGTTTGCAAATTTGAGGTCTCGGTCCTGATACTGTGTCTGGTGTTCTGGATAGTGCAGGTTATGCACAGTTATCCACCTTCTCTTTGCTTTACTCAGTGTTACCTGAGCATTATCCCACAGCCTACAAGGAAGTGATTGTTGGTAGCATTTCAGTTCCTTGATTGCTGTGATAAGCCGCTATGGGTGAGGTAGGAATAGGATAATGTAAATGCTTTAATTCAGTGCTTTCCAAATTTTCCTTTGGTTCATTCTTTCCTCCACCCCTCATGTTTCTGTCTCACAGCTTCTGAGCCCACTGGCCAGTTTCAAACACATTTGTTAGGGTTTCCCACAAGTACTGTTGAAACTGGTGGCTGGGAGAAGGACAGGGAGGCTCAACATTGTCCAGCATCTCCAAGGGTGAAGCTCCAGCTTGAGCCCACCAGGGCCTGTTTTGCTCAGCCTGGGGGCTGGCCAGTTGGCAGTCACATGGCTTGAAACCCCCCAGCAGTGCAGCGGGGAGACTGTAGGAAGTACCAGGGCCATGGAAGTGTTTTGGTTGTGTACATGGAAAATTAGAGATACAGCAGACAGGAATGAGATTACACAGCAGATGGGAGGCGCCAGTGTTACGGCAGAGTGAAGATGTGAGATAGAGGACACAGATATATCATTAAACAGCTTCATTTATTTGACTGCTGGTGGAATAGCCTGACAATGGTCAAAGGCAGAGTGAGGAGCTGAGTCCCTGCCATTCTCCCCAGGCAGGCGGAACTTCTGCGAAAGCCCCATTAGCATCAGCCTTATGGCAGTCTGCCCACCCTGCTTCATCACAGCCATGGCCCCCGCACCCTTCCCCAGCAGAACTGGTAGGAATAGAAGGCAAATACCAAAGGAATCTTAAAAAAAATATAAAACATCTCCTAACCTGGTTTTACTGCTCTTGACTACTCTAGCTGCAAAGTAGCAGTCACTATTGTTTTAATTAATCTGTCTTTTCTTGATTGATTCAGTCCTAATTGCCCCTCACTACACTTCCTATAACAAGCTGGGTTCAAGTTGTTGACTCTTCTTAAGGTCTTTCCAGTATGGAATGAACTCTGGATTCCTTTCAAGTGGTAGAATTCATATTGACTTTCACAGAATTTTGTGCATAGTGATTTCAGTATACCGCATCTCTTCTCATCAAACTTCTAAGCCTGCCAAAACTAAATCTGAGAGTTTGCACTCTTAATAATAAGATCTACATGTTTTCTAGCCATCAACTTAAAAGAAAAAAGTCAATTTCCGCAGCTTATTTTCCTGGTTTTTGCACCATTATCCTTCCTTCCAGAAAGAATAAATACATTTCCAATGCAGTTAGATCCTTTCTACAATAGTACCTAAGAAATGGCCTCTGCCACCAGACATTTGCAGCAAAACTGTGTTATTACATTTACATTTCCAAGACTCAGTAGCCAGCAAGTTACTAGAGTTCTATTATAGTTGTGATACATGAACTGCACATTGTTATGATAATGACTTTTCTTTTTCTTCCCCTTGAAGTAGCAGTGTAAATACAAAGAATATCACATTGGTCTTGGAATGATATCTCCTTTGCCTCAACTCTGTGTACCACACAGTAATCAGACTTGCATAAGAAAAAATTAAAATGTGATATAGCTCATTCCTGCTGGCTTAACAAAGGTCAAAATGAAACCAATGCATCTGTAAGCTTTAAGGTCAAAATAAGTGAAGGGAAATATAAATTATACTTTACATGGCCAGTGGCCATGGTGCCTAGGAAGCTGGTCTTTAGGTTCAAGGATGACCTTGGGGCAGAATCCAGACCTACACAATTGTGCTCTGAAAGCATCATGGTGGTTTACAGTGGTGGTAAAAACCCAACATTGTTTCTTCATAAATTCATCATAAAATATTACAGCTGACCAGATGGTGGAGCAATTACATTTCCATAGTTCTAAATGGCTATTTAGCTTATCCCCTTGTGAACTGTTAATTAAAATTGGAAAAGATACCTTTCACGTTCAAAGGTTAGGCATAACTATATGTGACATGCTTAAACAAAGACTCAAAAATTTTATTAAACCAGAGATCCATCTCCTTCACCTTCCCACCCACCCTAATAAGAAACAAATAAACAAAAAGTCTTTGACATTAGGGCTGTGGTGTAAACAGATGAAAGGCAGGAAACTCAGAGAGCTGAGCTGTCCTGAGAGCACATGTGTGCAACACATCACGTTGTTTGCGGCAAACGAGCTGAACCCCTCCAGCTGCATGGGTGAACACATGCTGCACTGAAGATCGCTCACGCACGCACTCACACACACACACAGACACACACACGCAGAGGGATGAGCTGCTGTGGGAACATAACCCCCTCCCCTAGAACCAGACACCAATAACACCCTGTGCCGTTGGGTCACATTTGTGTGGGGACTTGTCTTAATTCAGCTGCAACGCAGAGAGTTTGTGGGCGCAGCTTTATGCAATAATAAATAAATGGTCTATTAAATTCTATTGCAAACTAAGGATTCATTTAGCCAAACAGATATACAGTTCAACATTCTTATTTATTAGGGTAATGATATATTCCTATGTTGTTATAAAGTGAATTTTCACGCCACTGCCTTGATAGGGGTACACGAGAGACACTTCATTAACAAACAAAGGAGTCTTAGAGCTGAACTGAATAAGGCAGGGAAGGTTTTTTGGAAGAATTAATATCTTTTATTGGATGGTCTAATTTAAATGGAAGAAGAACAGACAATACTTATGTACGACTGAAACAGATGAGAACAGAGAGGGGTTTAATGTACCTTAATGCATTCACTTTAAAACGCTTTGCTTGGTTAATTCAAGTTAACCTTCCTGAATGCCTCCATGTAGACTCAGGCTTCTGAAGACCAAGCCACGACACAGTGGGAGTCCTCAGCTCCCACCCATCCTCCAGACGAAGCCATTTGAGTCTCAGCTCTTCTGTGGTACCCCTTCTTTGAAAGGGTAAGCCACAGGCTCCTCACCATGCCATGTGCCCTATGGTACCAGAGGGCCAGGAGGGTGTGTGTGCTCGCCAGCATGGTCTGTGCTGTGCCCCGTCTCCCTTTTCCCCCCTCGTGGTGGATCACAATCCTAATTCTGCTGGAGGACTGCAACTACCTCAAGCCTGTATGGGCTTCTCTCTGCCCATGGAGCAAGAAAGCACAGTCTGATTTTGTCCATGAGGTTAAAAATACCCAAACCATTTCAAATAAGAAAACATAAGGAAAAAAAAGAGGAAGGGAGACCTATGTCTCATCCACCATAAAATTACTTCAGGCACCAGCAGAACTCTATGGTTAATATGGCCTTGGTGACCTGGGTTCATTGAGAAAAAACAGACTTCAGTAACTGAAGTGGAGTTTGATGTCATTTGAAAACAATTAACATACTAAATGCTTTTATAGTTTACCTACGGGGGGTGCTCAATGCACATTGGTGATTGCTTCTGCCCATTTGATTTGTCAGTCATTTTTAAGTCCTCCTCCTTTAAAAAGTAAAATGTTTGAGCAAGCCACAGGAAAAGTGACCTGGACACTGATACTGCAGTAGATGCACCATTGCTGCTTATGAGGAATCTGCCAAATCTATAATTCACATTTTTTCTTCTTCAAAGGATTTCTGAAGCGTCTCCTGTTAGAGTATCCTACGGTGGTATCTTAAAATATATGGAGTGGTACGATAGAAATAATGTTCCTCTCCATTACGAAAGACCTTTAATTTAAAATGTTCTTTCACAGAGACCGCCCTTTAAGGCTTGTCCCCTCTTTCCGAGGGGCAGCTCACAGCTTTGTGCCTGCTCTTGCTCCAGACACCCAAGAGCTGCTGCATCATCCATCTTGCTGAGCAGCCCTCCTGTGCCTGGCCGGGGAGGAAATCGGAGCAAGGCTCTTCCCAGTCCACTGAGCAAGAACACTCCGCTCTTAGAGGACAGGCATGATACTTGACTTCTCAGGCAATCTCCGGGGCAGTAATCGGAGGTAAATAAAATGGCAAGTGATCAGCTAAGGTAACCTGGCTTTTTCCTTGCCATGGCAATTTCTGAATGCAGACTCAGAACTAGAGCTCCTTCTCATATCTCCTGGTTACTCGGCTAGGCCCTCATTAAGGTTATTTCCTGATGATTCCTTTGACTTCCTTTGTCATTTCCTGCCTCCTGTATCCCTTCCTTTTAATGCTGTGTCTGTCCTATAAAGTATCTCAGGCAGTTTAAACTCTGGCTTGGATGGCAGTACCAGCCCATAGCAAACCAGCACCCGCGTTCACATCCAAAATCCTGAATAGACGTGTACAACCTGCCCTCAAGCCTGTGGCTTCACTCCCACATTAGTGAAAGTTAACACAATGTAAATATGAAGAACTAGATTTCTTAAAAGCATTAAAAGGCACGGGCTTTCAATGAAAAATAAGGGACAAAAGTAGAACGAGCTGCTGCCTCTTTTTTTGAGCCATGTCTGTAATATTCCATTAAAGGAAAAGAGAGTCTGACCTCCAAGGGCAGAACTGGCTCGAGCCTTCACGCCAGGGAAAGCCAAGTGGTTTGATTTCCATTTTTAACACTTTGTTTACAGTGAAAACCAATTGAGTTGGGTCTAGCTGTATTTTACAGAAAATGCATCTTAAGTGGAAACCGTACAAAAATTACTAGTACTCAAAACTCCCAAATTTAAGAGAATTATAATTAGCATTGGGTGGAAATGCTTAAGTGACAAAAATTGCAGGTACCATCCTCACTTCTATTCATCTGGTGAATTATTGTAGGAAGATTTTGGTGTCTGTTTTTTGTTCAGCACTGTTTGCACTCATTCTGCATTTAGTGAAGTGAGGCATCCACATGACTGTGTGTGCTTTAAAGAGAACAACTGAAACCACTATACCGAGAGAGTCTGCGGCTATGACCTTTGGCAATATGTTAACAGTCCCACTTGCAGGCTATTTGCAGGAATCGGTTTTCTTTTCCTTCACTTCAAAATTGGATGCTGAATTATATGACTCTCCAATTTTTTTTGACTGGTCTTTCTGTTCTCTGAGGATTGACTCATTTCCTGTATTTGAATAAGATAGTAAAAGTGGATATAAAATATTATTTTGCAATTGTAATCAGAATAGCTCTCAGTGCAGATATTAATAGTGAATTCTAAGACTCTGCCTGATAACAGCTGAGTTTATGGTTTCATGGGCTAGATTCTGCTCTCATTTATTTCATTGTAAACCCAGAGTAACTCCCAGAAGTCAATGGACTTGCTCCGGATTTCTGCAAAGACAGCAGAGGTCTGCCTCTTGCTCTGTGTTTCTTCTGCGGTGGTGAGGGTAACATCATCAGTCTGGAAAAATGAATCAGGGCATAGATGAATCAGGCAAAACCAAAAGCAGCTCATTCTCTAAACTGAAACCTCTGCTTTTTTGATTCTTTTTTATAAAGAGACCCATTACCTCACTGCTCCTCTGACCCAGGTAGATCCTATTTAAACTCTATCACCTCTATCAGCTTTTACCTGTCATTTTTTCATTGCAGTTCATACAATGTTCTCCAAAACACTGAAGCGTGAAAACTTGCAGAATTCAAAACAGAGGCACAGAAACAACAGGCAGAAATCAGGTATCTTTTATCAGTGAGGCATGTGGCTCTTAGTACTTTTAAGGAGAGGCTGTTGAGCAAGAGCTTTTTTGGAATGCAGTTTGGCTGTTAATTCTTGATTTTGCCAGCTGCTATGTTGCTTCAGACTTTGCAGAAGTGTGTGCATATCCATATGTGCGTGTTTGAAGCAGTGTGGGAGGATCTCGCGCTGAATCTTGTTTTGCTGCTTAGGGTTCAGAGGCTGAACTGCAGAGTGTAATTCTGAAATTTTGCTCTCTCAGTAATTCAGATCAGGAGCGTTCCTTTGGCACACCTGCCCTAAGCATACAGAGGAAAAACATCAAAACTGATAATGCATTGAAATTTCATGACCATCCCATGCCAGTTGCTTCCTCTTTTGATGCAAACATCTGTCGTCGCTTCTTTATTCAGCCTGAAGAAGGAAGAGAAAACACAAACCTGTCCTTGTTCAGACCAAGGCAAGTAGAGAGCCCAAACTGCCTGCAGACCAGGGCAACCACTGCAGTGCACATTCTGAGTTACTCTTTAGTCTCTGAGAAGTTAAATGTTAAGTACAGAGCTTCACATCTCTACATCACCCCCTCAATTCTGTGGTAACTTAAAGATACCTTTGGTGTCTCTTTTGTGGGCTACAGTGTGCAAAGTACATTGGCGGTCTGCTTGTTTCCTAGTGTCTATGTTTTCCATGTTTCAGATATTGGCACTTTACATTGTAAGCCTACCTTCTAGGAGAGCCAGGGGTGAAACAAACCACAGAAAACTAATTGCTGTCTTATGATGAGACACATTAAAGCCAGCACTTAAGTAACTTTTCTTTTCTGAGCTCAGCATCTTACCTAGAAGTGTCATCCCAGATGTATGTTAAGAATACCATTGGTCTTTTTTAAGGTTTGTGGTGATGCAAGACCATTCTCCAAGCTCCTGGTGGGTCTCAGTTTAGCCTGCAGTTCAAGTTTCCTGTGTATTCCTGGACATTGCAAACCAGTAGATTTTGAAGCGTGGTTACAGGCTGGTTGCTCAAGCTGGATTTTGAAGCAATACTGTGAGAGGTATGCACGTGTTTAACCTGGTGCTGTGCCCAGGTCCAAATCGTATCGGTCCTGTGATTAAACCAACAGGACAGACATGGTAATTTAGTTACTGGTCTCATGTCCAAGGTTCTGCGTATCCTACTCACAGTGTCTGCATGCCAAATGGATTTTGGGAACCTGCACCTTCAGAAGGAACAAGTTTTAGGGAAAATGAGAAAAATTGCTGATCGCATGGGCCAAGATTTGTAAACATTGCCTATGATTAAGTTTTGGGACAGACATGGATGTGGGATGGAGGAAATGGTAGGGAAGAGGTTCACAGGACCTTAGGGTTTGCAGAGGCTCCTAACGAGGTGCCAGAGAGATGCGGCTGCCTGTACTCATAGTAGAGCAATGCCATGCCACAGTACACTGACAGCTTCTGAGGGAAAGGAGAGGAAAGTCAGTCTGGTGTTGAGGTCCTGTTAGAGAGTCCGCAAAGGTCAGGGAAGTTCAAGGTTATCTCTTGACACACATCAGTCTGCGTGGATGACATACAGTCTTCATGCCACCTCAGCTTCTCAGCCGGATGTCTGGCTCCTGGGCCTTCTAGATGATCCTGAGAGCATTATTGGCATGACCGATGCCAATGTGAACGACATAAATCCTTAGTCCAATGCTAAGCCCATTGCCTGCCCTTGCAGCCCTTGCAGCCTCCATTCATCTGGCTAAAGGCCCTGGTCCTCTTTGGAAGGAATTTTCCCTGAAACAATGAATATGCATAACACATGCCAAATAATAATGAACTACTTGATTACCTAAATGGGAGGTAGGGCTGATGGACCTAGCTGAGCGCCAGATCGCTATTAAAGCTGGGTTTAAAAATCACACCATTTCAGTGTGCCATCTCTTGGCAGACTCTGCTTGTTCAGGCAACCCTTGCAAAGGATCTCACTGGGGGCTACTGTATAGTGGAGAGCTGTCAACTCATGTGAGGAGGTCTACTGGCAGAAATATTTTATTAATGGAGTGTTTGTCTCTTTTGGATGCTGTGGGAGAAGGGAAGCTTCCCCAGTGCCCTTCTCACCTTGTGTGAGACAGGGCAACTGGAAATAGTCCAGTGCCTGCAGGAGCTTGTCATGGTGGCAGAGAACAGTTAACATGATGCTTTGCAATACAGCGCTAAGGGAAGGGGAACCTTTCTTGTCCAAAAAGAAGAGACGATTATGTGTTTCTTGGATGTCATCTGTGTATATCAAATAAAACTCAATTCAGGGAAAAAATCGCATGCTAAGGTACGTTTGGCACATATAACAAAATGAACCCATGGGCGTAACCTGACATGGAGTAAGTCAGGTATAGCTATTTCTTAATGGTATCTGTCTCCTTTGGTTTTGACTGTGAATGCAGTTATATTTCCAAATATGTACTTGCTGATGTTTTCATTTCTTCAGCACTGATGACATAAAAGATCTTTGCACTGGGTATGCTGTTTGCTGAGGAAAATTCCACTTGAACTCGGGAGCAATCTGAAGAATTCTACAGAAAGTTTGAGGGGGCAGGATTTTACTTTGCACAATCTCTTGACTTCGGTCTGCTCCCTTTGAAAACAGCCGTAAAGCTAACATTGATTTTAATGGAAGTGTAAGTAAATCGATCCTGTTGCTTTTGGAAGCCCTGCCCTGAAAATTCTGATTTGCAAAACTTCTGATTTTCTTTCTACTGCTACTTTGTGCCTTACAGTTTAAAAAGAAAAACCTGCCTACTTAGATTTTCATCAGTGTGAGTTAAACTCATTTATTATCACCTTTTTTAATGAGTAGTGTTGTTTCCCTTGGATTTGTAAGGTCTGGAAAAAGTAATGCTTTCACGAGATTGCACCTAGGAAAAACAAGGGAAACACTGTGCTAGTGTTAAAACAACTTGTTTTAACATTTTGGAACAGGTTTTGATAATTAATTTTTATGTGCATTTTAAGAAGCAATATGTAAATAGAAGCAATATTAATTTTAAAATAAAAACGTGAATGAAATATTAAAATCATTTAAATAAATCGGTTTTACCTAGCAAAATTTTTCTGCCTGACACTTCATTTGCTGGCTATCTTGAAAAATATTTGCCATCTGTTTGAATTCCATTTTGGAATTTCCTGGAAAATAGAAAATGCTCTTCCTGACAGTTGTAACATATGGAAGACGTTTCACAGAATGACAAGATTGTCATGTTTGCAGAGCTGTATTCTTTCTAACAAGATTTGTTATAACATAGTCAAATACAAGGTATTTTCATCTTCTGGAAGAAGGAATATTGCTCTTATTTTTCAGGAAGAGACACGCATTTTGGAAAAAGTAAATAAGCCGGGCTAAAAATAATTGAGCTTTTAGCATGGGATTTGGCAGCTGAGAAGATTTTGGATGGATCTACTGGGAAAAACAAAGTAGAAGCCAGAGCCCTGATATTAAGCATTAGTGAGATTGGTACTGGAAGAAGAGCTTGTGATTGTCTGTGTGCCCTGGAAAAGGACTCTGACACAGAAAAGAGAAAAAGAAAAAATCTGGGAAATCTATCTACCGTAAGAAGGCCTGTCTACAGTGAGAAAGGAAAGAGGTACCATCTTTTCCAGTTTATCCAGAAGAAGATGAAGGGCAGACTTGACCATGGTCTGTAATTTCTACAGCAAAATGATTTCTGATAGCCCAGGGCTCTTGAACTTTGCAAACCAAGACACAAGTAGGTAGAAAAAATTCAGACTGAAAAAAAGGCAGTTTTATGGTGATGCTAATTAACTTTCAGAACAACTTGCCAAGAGATGGAGTGGATCTTCTGCCATTTGAAATCTCTAAATCAGGATTTTTTTTTTATTTTTTTTTTTTACTATGTGTCTTCCTGCTCATGCCTGGGATATAGACAACGCACAGGAATTACCAGCTGGAAACCTCTGTCCCGTGTCATGCAAGGGATTAAGGTAGTGACTTCTGGCTGTAAGTCTGCGCATACATATTTTAGATAGAGGTGACAAATAAAAAAGTAGAAAGAACAGGAAAGAAAGGTGCAGAGGATGACAGTAGAATTGCCTGGTTACTGCAGATATTACGATTTAATATTCGATCTTTGATTCATTTGTTTCAGGCTCAATCTTGAAAGGCTTCGGTCTTAAAAATTAAATTAAATAAAAAGAGAGTGTAGCTAGAGGGATCTGCCATGGGATGGGGTTTGTATGTAAGGCACAGTTGGAGGGGCTGGGGGTGGGGAGGGAAGGTGGAGAATTTATGAACTAAGAGCAGGCAGCCAACCTGCTTATCTTCGCCGTTGTTTTTAAATCTATAGATTCCGAAGGGAGTGGTTTATATTTATAGAGATGTATAGAAAGATGCTTTTGCTCTAAACAGCTCCTAATGCAGGTGAAAAGCATGTATTGATTACTTAAAGAAAGTTAAAATAAAAGCAATTTTTCCCCCATTTCCACACATTGCAGCTTTTGGCCTATCCACTCACAGCTAAAAAAGCATTCTTTCCTGATAATCAAGCTTCAGCTGTCTGAATTTCAGGCCGAGCCTCTCATCTTGAGCTTTGCTGAAGAGCTTCTTTAATTAACCATTATACCACAGATGTTATTGATTTTTTTTTTTTTTCAAAATCTGGTTGAAACATCATTGTGCTGGATCGTCGCCAAGACGAAGGCCTGAATTTTTTGTGCACTGCTTTTACTCCTTCTGCATACCTTATTAGTCTCCATGTCTGTTAAGTGCAACCCTTAGTATTAACTCAGAAAATATAGCATTGATTTTTAGCCTTGCAGCCGTGATCTAAGGGCTCCTAATTCAGAATGTGGAAACCAGAGTTCTGCGAGAAGCTGTATTACTGTACACTTCCTACAAGTAAGACCTTTCACTCTCTTTGCCTTTTTGCCAGACTTTTGATGTGGTTTAAAGTTCTTGGAAGTGTTTCGTTGCAAGAGGGACAGAGCAACATGTCCAAAACATGTCTGTTTACATGTGTGTAAATAAACATATGTTTATATATATATAAAAAAAACCCGAGTGAGTAAAAAGTCTGATTTGCAAAAGTGCTGTTCACCACAGTTTCTAACGATTTCAGCCAGGTTGTGGCAGCTCCGTTTCTCTGCAAGCCAGTTTGCTCACCTTTAGCTGCACAAGTGTAATATGGGGAGCTAAATTTTGCTGCCCGGGTTTCAATGTTTTGGCGATGCTGTTTCAAATTTGACCGTATTTTTCTCTTTTAGCCTGTCACTGGGATAGTCAGGTCGGTTATTAGCGTGGTGTGATGTATCTGGTAGAATTAATTCTTGAATTTAAGGACTCGGTTACATCAAGTCTGCATTGTCGGGGGGTAGGGGGTGGTGATGGTGGGACGCTTTAGCTTGGGGGAGAAGCCGAGTCCAAGCCTTGAGTGCATCTCGGCCTTTCTAACAACAGCGCATTCCTTTCAAAGTACGTCTTCCTGCGATGATGAATTCAAGAACTAAAACGACGACAATGGGTTCTTAAATTCTGATAAGATTTCCCTGAGTTTAGCGATACGTTATTTAAACATAATTTGAAGCTTTTAAAATACTGTAATGGCACCTCTTGACCTTTCCAAAATCACATGGAGCAAGAGATGGTGAAAAATGTTTATTTACTCTGCATTAGAAGCTAAATCCCTGTTCCTTCTTAGAACCGGTAGTTCTTTTATACTGGGGAACTCATGCATGGCACTTCCATTCTTCAAACAAGAGCTAGACAGTCCTACTTGAACTGCAGAAACAATGACCTGCAGTCTATCCTATGCCTGAGTGATAAACAACAATGCAGACCTCTTGACAAGCTCTGGCATCAAGCGTGGAGTCTTGCAGCTCAACATGTCTGCTGAACAGAAGTTAGAAAAAGAAAAGATCATCTTGTAAACAATTAATTAATGTTTGTCATGAATTATCATTTTTACTTCCTTCTCAAGAGGCTCAAAGGGAATAAAAAGGCATTTTTGCAGGTGGTGGCATTCAAAGTAAGGGCAATCAAATGTTTGAGAGCAGTGGCACAGCACTTTGAGTCTCTAAGGGTGAATGGTGCTAGGATTAGAGCACAGCAGGGGGTTGAGGGTTTCAGGTGTGAAGCTTAATGTTTGTGATCAGCAAAAAAAAAGTCTTGAATTTATCTAAACTGCTCTTCTGCTAACAGTACTTCTAGCACATAAATGTTCCGAAAGTGACAAGTGTTCTCATTGCTCTTCTAATGCAAACATGATCTGCATTTGAAAGATGCATCCCTTTTGCCTAAATTAGAATGTGCATCACAAAGAGCGTAAGATGATGACCCAAAAACACTTCTTTACACACACACACACACACACACACACACACACACACACTCACTCTCTCACTCTCTCTCTCTCACACACACACACACACACACACACACACACTTCAATTCAAGATACAGCCACAAAAATGCAAACTTCCACCCCTTTTTACACAGCTACCGGAGCTGCCGCTCTGTCCATTATTCTGCCTGCACGGCAGGTTTGTAATTAGGATGCTTTACCACCGGTGCTTCAGTTCTTATCTAGCATCACTCACACAGAGTTTCGTGCCTTTGCAGCGCTGTGCACGAGTAGCTCGATTTTATTTCGGCCAAGCAGTTTTCCGGGATTTTATGCTGTGCCATCCTAATGCATGCACACTCCTTACCTCCTCCCCCTGCTTATATTGCTGAGCACCGCAGAGAAGAAAGCATCATAGGAGTCCTAACAAGAAATTTAAGCTATCCTGAGGAAATTAATGGGTTTAGGATTTCTGTAGAATGTTTGCTATGCCTGCGAAAGGAGAAAAAAAAAAGGGGGGGGGGGGGGGTGTGTTAGTAAATAAGACTAATAAACAGGTTGTACAAATTAATTTCTGTCTCTCCTGGGACCATCTGTTTTGCCTTTTTGTAAAATTTTTTCCCTCTATTTAACATTAAATAAAAGCTTAGTAAGCAGCAGGAAGAATCTGGCCCTAATAGAAAAAGCATCGTGCAGCACAGGTTAGAAATGAAAGCAGCAAGGAAAAAAAAAAAACCCAGACGTATGTACAAATGTAGGAAAACCTGCACGGATCCTCTGTTTTTGCTTCAAAGTTTTCATGATGCAATCTGCTGTTACAATTTGGCAACCGGGGGGAGCGTGCTGCGTTCTAGAGTTTGAGAACTATTGAGGCAGACAGCGCAGGCTGCAGACAGTAACCACAAAGGTAACCATATATCTCTCTATATATCTATATATTCCTGCATCTTAATTGAACAATCAGAAAAGAGAATCTCTTGTCCTATGATTTACTTCATGGGCCTGAGCTGGCCATGTAAGATTGAGTGAATAAGCTCAGTTTTCAGTTCATAAGCTTGCTTATCTCTAAAATCAGATTTTTAATTGCTATGGAAGCCAATTATCTGGGAATGTTGATATTTGTCATTGTCATAAATTAATACATTAATTTCATAAGATACTATGACATAGTAGAAGAGTAGCAAAGTAAAATAACTTCATTTTTTCCAGTCTCACATGAACCGATACGAACTGGCAATAATTGATTAGTATATGTTTTCATCAGCTAAAGTCTGAAGTTCAAGGACTAGATTTCAATTCACCCTAAGGTCCTTTCACTTCTCTTTGGCAGAATGTCAGGGACTCCATGACGTAGCACTTTCTCATCGGAAGGATCTCTATTTGTCAAAACAAATTCGTTCTAATCCCTGCTGCAGAAATCTCTGTTTCTAGGCAGTGGTGGCAGGAGAAAGTGTCTCAGCTCTAGTTCAGCCCAGGGGGATGCTCTGCAGGAGTAACCAATCTCCAGCTCAGAGCTCTCACTCCACTTGATTTAGACAAGGGTCTGAACGTGGTCTTTCCTCCTCCAGTGAGTCTCTAAACCCCTCTTTCAAGTGCCTCTCAGCTGGGCTGGAGGGAGTCTCTCTCAGTCTCTCTATTTTGGAGTTGTTCCTTTTTGGGTCATCCCTGACCCTCACTCAAGGAGAGGGCTGATCCCCAGGAGCCATCTATGTATTCACACCCTTCCTTGCTGGTCTTTCTTGTTTGCTTGCTTTCTGCACCAGTAACTAAATGAGAAAGAAAGGCCTTCCTGAGTCCCAGTTAAGTGAGAGGGAAAAAGTTTGCAGCCCAGGAAAAGTTTTCCGCCCAGCTTAGTGCAATTCCCAGGCAAAGACAGTTTTGAACGAAGAACTCATGACTTGGGCCCCCACTTTAAGGACTCTTTTACACCACCAAAGTGGCTGAAGGAGGCCCAGAAGGACAAGGATCTGGTCCAAATTGTTCCTGCCTGAATTCCTGTTACTGGCCACTCGTTAAGGTGGAAGCAGGAAATAAAAAAAATCAGAAAGTGCTGTGGGACCGTTCATTAGTTTGCTTTTCCCCTCTCTCCCACTGCCCCTTCTCGCCTGATTTCAGACACTTCTGACACAACTCACCCCCCCCTCTCGGAGGGACCAGTGTTTGGGGGGGACTGAGCCAGGACCTTTCCTCTCCATCGGTCAGGCCCCGTGTCAAAACACTCCTGACTCCCGGGAAGTCGGCTCTGCTGAATCCCAAGGCTTGCAGTGCCAGTCAGCTGCTGTTTGAACTAAGTCCTGACCGCAAAATCAAAAGTGGGTCCAAAGAAAGCTGTAAACAGTGTGCAATGAGCCATTTGAAGGCAGCTGATGCCTCATTTGGGGTGACATGTTGTGGCTGATGAGTGTGGATGATGTGGGGTTTTCGATAAGTGCCTCATCAGTATCCTCATCATGATCGTGTTGCTCAGCCACGGCGTGTGCCCTGACTTGATTGTAATTGCCTGAATCTGCTCCTGCTGCTCAGGAGCGCACAGTAATATGCAATAAAACAGCAAGAAGTGAATGTTAACCATCTGAGTTCTGACATGGCTGCTTGCAGTTCAAGTTTTCCATTAAGGACAAAAAAATCTATATAGACACACAAATACGGATATATAATTGCATGTTTAGAATAATTATTGTTTGTATGTGTAATGAACTCGTTTTACAAACAATGCATGACGGTCATATACAGATACATAGATAGATGTATCTATATACGTCTTCCCCCTAACACCTGTATATACCATATACAAATGAAGATCACATGCTCATGGCGTGTCGGTAAATAGCAGGGGGATGAAGAGCTCTGGGACCATACTTTGATTCAATTTTTAGGATTGTAAGCAGAACCTGTAGTTAAATCTATGCATAGTCTTCATAAATCTTAATAACACGTGTGCATACAGATAAGTAATTGATTTTTAGATGCAGTTAATCTACTCACGCAAATGTGTGCGTGTGTGTACTTGTGCAGGTGTGTGTGTGCGGGGGGGTAAGGTACACATGCATATGTGCTTCGTACCGTTAAATTGCTCTTTGGAGAGAACACAATTTATTTTCACAATTTAGCCAGTTTGGATTAATTCCATAGCATCACTGGCTGGAAAAAAAAACCCCAAAGCCCAAACTTTCTGAACCCTGTGCCTGTGATTCTGATGATGCAAAGTTCTGAGAACTTGTGCCCAGGGGAAGCTTTTTGGGTCAGAGACTTTTTGTAAGGTGGGAACTGTCATTACCCTGTTGGGGTCCTAAAGCATGAGAAGGGTTCTGAGGTGTCGTGTTCATGCCCACCAGTGACAGCAGAAAAAGCAGGTTTGTTGATGGTTTGTCAAAAAACAGAATGTAACCAGAACGGGGGCTATGTTCGTTTTTGATAAACAAGTGGCATGGATGATGTTCTTGACTTTAAAATTATGTTCAGCTTTGGGTATAGGTCAGAAAGGTACTAAAACAAAGATTCCAGCTGTATAATTGTAATCTGTGGTATCGCAGAGTGTAATACTGCACTCTTGCAGTCAACAGCTTTGGAGTTTCTGTCTGCAGCTCTTTTTTTGGCATAGTTTGGGAACATCTAAATAATAAAATTCACACAGGCAAACTCTGTTTGCATTCAGCTAATGCTTGATGGAATGAACACACGGGTTTTCTTCATCTCCCCTGCGTTATTTAAGCATTTCAGTAAAAGGGCACAAAAATGTTTTAAAAATGTTATTTGCAGCTGCAGTTGCTACTGTGCCTCGTCCTGCGTGCTCTGTGCCTGTGTACGGAGGCTACCGCTGTAAGGTGCGGGTCCTGCTACACTGAGACAGAAAGATCAGTGTGAAAGTGAAGGCAGAGAAGAGAGAGGTTGTTATTTGCAGACCAAAATCACCAGGGCATAAGATCTTTGAAACCCTTTAAAAAATAATTCTCTTTCCCCAGTTCAAGCGAAATTTGCACTGCCTTGGAAATATCCTTAATATCTTCATTACAGAAAACAAATCTGTACAGATTAAACACTCTAAGTCTGACCATTTGAGAGGTAAGACAATCATTATAATTATAAATACTTCTGTTGTCATGTGTGATCAAGTGGATTCGCTGTTGTTAGCCTAAATATATTAACTTTAACCCTTTTAAATTACGGATTTAGCACAATGCTGATGGAATCCCTTCTAGAATCCCGCATTCACCCTGGGCCTCTCTTTATGCTCAAAATATGTAGGCAAATAGAGAGGAATTCCAAGGAGGATAGAAAACATGCCTGAGAAGTTGGAAGGATTTGTTTATGAGGAAAGATTAGAAGAATGAAATGGGGAGATTTAGTTAAATGGGATTAAAACCAACTAATCTGTGCAGCATTTATAGTTTCAGCAGATGAAACTCATCGTTCCTATTAAATTAACTATGCTTCATTCTCCAAACTGGTATATCAGATATCTAATTGCTGCTTTACTTATTAAAAAACAACTTTTACTATCAAGGATTCTGGTTTTTCATCATTTTAAGAAAAGAACCTGAGTTTGTTCAGCAGAGCAAAGTGACAACAAAGGGATGGGTTATAACGGGGTACAAGCATACGGAGTGTTCAGACAAGGAATGGCATTTCTTGACTTGGTAAATATTGATTCTGACTATCAGCAGAGAGAATTTTTTAAAGGGAACGATAGCTGGGCAAAAGCCCAGATTGTCTCTCAGTAGCACCTACAGGCAACAAAACAGTTTTTCAGAAGAGGAGCTAGGATCTCCATTGCAAGAAACACAGACTACCAGACTGGATTAAGAACTGGGACAAGATTTAACATTGACAGCAACCTGACAGCCCTGAGTTACATGGTTTTGAACTTGCAAAATCATTCTTGCACTTGATGTTTTTTCTTTTTTCCTTTTTTTNCATTGCCTTCATATGCACACAAACAACTTTGGATGTGATTTATTTCGATTGTTAGAAACTGTCTCGAGAAAAATTTCCTCATGAGTTTTGCCAGGGACTTTCTAGACATTCAGAAAGAGGCAGCATGTGTCTTGGAAAGTTTTTATACTAATTTAAAGCGACTCAAAAGCAAGAGCTTTTTGAAAGCATAAAATAAAATTAATGCAGTGAGGCCCCACATCTTGGACCTTTCTGAGATCTAAATAGCAAACCACAGAACCTCAAGTACCAGGAAGATGCAGTCTGGTGTGAACTGGCTGATTTGTTAACTTTGCAGGATTAATGCATCTTCACAAGAACAGTTTTCTTAAGAAATAAGCATAAGCAATTATTTCAGATTGCAGTTTCTACTTAAAACCCATGACAAGAAAAAAGGGGTTTTTTCTCCTTGACGGTTTGTGTAGCATCAGGATTCCTTCGTGTAAAATAAATACTCCCTAATAATAAGATACAAAGGAGAGTACAAAAAAAAAAAAAACACCAAAACCCAAACCCAGGATGAAAACCTAAGATTCAGCATAAAGAAATTGTAAAAATTATTTTTCTAGACCTTATGTTCATAAACAAATGCATTGGCCTGGATTTTTTTGATCTGTATTGTTTAAATTCCTATCTAGTCCCATCTGTGATATCTGGGATCAACCAATTTGATATGTTTGGATGGCAGTTCTAATTCCAACCTGGTGCTCGGAACCCATTCAGTACCGAAATGTTAATGCAGCATTTCTTGATCAAATGATCAAAGAAATCCTGCCAGACCCAAGCTGGGCTGCAAATTTGTCCCTCCTTCCTGCCTGCAACCATTCGTTCCTGCAACACACATGATATTACCCCCAATTTTGCTCTCCTCTGCCCAAGCAGTATTCCCAGGAGGGTGGAAGAAACTGTCCCATGGGCTTGATATGCTCACCAGGTTACTGTCCTTGAAACCAAAGAGATTTTCTGGGGTCTTGATTTTGCTCAAGCAAGCATAGCAATGACCAAATAATGAGTTAATTGTTGGTAATGGAGGATTTAACGCTGGGTAGGAAGAATGACAGACATCAAGTGAAATACAATTGTCCAATAGAAATGTTAGAAGTCACTAATACCTCCTTGCAAGGTGAAAAGGGTATTTGACTCAAAAAGAACTTTTTCTTTCTTTAACAAGCTGTGAATTCAGATTTAATCTTGGAATTAAATTCTTGCTTATTCAGAATTACACATTTAGCACGGTACTTGTGAAGGTTGCAAGGGAGAAACGGGCCACCTCAGGACATGGTTTGCACAGCTTTACTCCTGCTCTGGAACAGCTCTGCTGAAGCACAGGAGGATGATTTGTGACCCAGCTCCTCTGAAGGACTTTCAAGCTCTCCCTTTTTTTTCCTGCTTTTCCTGTTCAGACCATAAGCCTGCGGCATGCCTGAATCTGATTTCTTGCCACCACCAGGGAAGGCATCTCTTGGAGCACCAGCAGGGCTCGGTTGCCTCTTACCATCCCCTGCAAATTTTCTGTACGAAGGCCCAAACTTTATATCTATATTCGATCCACAGGTAACATCCAGCTCCTTCTCAGAGCGGTGCTGGCGTGGTGCCTGGGCAGGGAGCAGAGCCCGTGCTGCAGTGGCAGCAGAGGGTAGATGCAGCTACACCCCAGGCCAGTTTTTCTCTCACAAAATGATGGTGAGGGAGGGGATTCTTCCCGCCTCGCCATGGCAAACGTACTGCCTTCACCCTCAACACATGTCCCAAATATTTCCATGTTCTCGAGATAACTTCAGCGATAAGGAGTTACTTAACTCTGCCAAATCATGGCGTTTGTTCTACACCATGTATAACTGCCAAATATTTATGCGATTAACATCTGAATTCAAGCATACTTTAGTGGTACAAAGATGTGATTAGTCTCACCAGAATATGATTTTTTTAATGGACATGGCTCCCACTTTCCAGCGAAGATTTAATAGCTGAGTCCTGCAGGGAAGTCTCCATTTACTGAACTTTTATAGCTTTAAAAATATCCTAGGGTACGTTTCCTAGCATGCAGCGTGGCACAACACAGAATTTAAATGAAATGCTGTGTTCAAAATGAATGAACAAAGTGTGTAGTGTCAATCACTACCCTCATCCTTTCCTTTTTTTAGCCAAAATCTTAAAAATGACTGGTGCAGGCAGCGGGCATGGTTCTGGTGCTTGGGAGCAGCATTTTTCCTCTTCAGTCTGAAGAGCTGGAACAGGGGGCAAAGAGGCTCTGAGCACGACTTGGAATAGCTCCTCAGCCTTCTCTGCTTCCCTGGAGATCTGCTGGCATCTCCAGCGTGCAGGGGAGAGGCACGGAGGCAGACGGGCTCCCACAGCTGGTTTTGATCCTCCTCAATCCCAACACCCACAGGGAGACAAGAACAGTGGCAATGGCACAGGCACTTCCCTTTCTGCATCGCCTGCCGAGGTCCAGCTCAGCGTGGGCAGCTCTCACCCCTACCGAGGGGGCAAGGAACCCAGGCTCCCTGGGCACAAGCTCTGGTAATAGTCCCTGGGCTGCAGGAGCCAGCCATTGGGAATTCCCATGACTTCTCCCAGTCTGGTTTTTAACCACGTGTGCCTTTTCCCCCTCCGCACCATTGTCCTCGGGGTCAGAAAGTGGCTCCCGAGCCACCTACCAGAGGACAGAGGCCAATTTGCATGTCAGTGCATCTGCAGGTGGAGAAATGTAGATAAAACGGCAGAATCACCTTAAATTCCAAATCCTGCTCCCTTCTGCGAGAAATCACACGGTTAAGTAAACTACGAAAAATAAACATGCTGGTTGTTATTATGGGAAGAAACCCCAAGCAAGCCAGAACATATATAACATGTTTCACCCCTAACGAAGACAAGGACAGCTGGTGGTCAGCCAAATTGCCTTCCCCATGCAACCAAGGGCTCGGACTATGAATCTGATATAAGTAGCTGGGTGTGCAATAACTGCAGAATCAGCATCTTGGTTTGAAAGGACTCCTGCAAATCCTGCAGGAACATTTCAGTACTAGATGGTGTTGCTATGGGCACCAGAAGGAAGCTTAATATAAGACAAACTGTCTTAGGAATTCATGGGGGATGGGTGTAAACAGAATACGTGTGTAGGAACCGGTATGTCCCTGGCACTAAAAAGCGAAGGGCATTTTGGGGTTTTTAATCTTCTGTTAATAACATTTTAGTGTAGGTCTTTCCAGAGGAAAAAAATATAAGCTAGGAGGTTTTTTCAAGTTGCCTAAAGTGAAAAATAAGTAAATAGGTGATCAAGTTCTGTAAGGGATATCTGCATCCCATGTACAGAAACATAATGAAATCTGGTTGCTCCGGATAGATGTAATTTCTTTGTAAAAACAGATGTTAAAAATGGGAATGGAAAATGAGGGAAACAGAAGGACTGCAGTTCCCTCTTGTATTCAGGAAAAAAAGATCCCGCTCTGCCTTTGAGTACAGTTCAAACTTTAAGCAAAAATCACATTGGCAAGGCACAGCCGGATGATTTAATTCATGGCTAGATTTTTCCCATTCTGGCTGTCTTTCTGCCAGCGCAGACTACCTAAGTGGATGAAAAGAAAGAAAAAGTAACCAGGGTAGAATAACTGCAAGTATATCTCAAGACAGACAAAGAGAATGCAAAATTAAATTCTTGATGTGAAAAAGACGGGACAATGAGCCCGTCTCCCCAAGATACCTTCAGAGATGATTCCATTTCAGCGCTTTCTTGCTTGCTTGCTTGCATTATTTTTCATTGACGCATCCCAAAGAAAGCCTGAAAGCCTTTTATTATTTCTTATTTTCTTTTTCTTTTTAGTATGTGGTATAAGTTCCTTTTTTTATATATATTATTTTCCTGCCAATGTTAAAGCAGTTCCCATTTTTCTAGTTTGTTTCTGACACCTAGCTGTGATCAACAATGCTTCCCACTGAATCACTTCTTTCATCTATTCAGCTTCTGTTATTTCCCTTATCTCCTCTCCCCCCTTCACCAGCTTACCTCTCATTAACCCTCAGGGTTCCAAACATATTGTATCTCTCCCAAAGATACATATTTTTATTCACGCATAAGTCATTTTTGCTCGCTAGCCTCAGTTTCCGTAATTCCCTAATAGAATAGCTGTGTGTAGTACATACTCTTTATGGCACGGTGAACAATAAACCCAGACATTAATTTATACTTGTGCATTGTACGCTGTTCCACTTCACCTTTTTCCCCCCTCTGAACTGATAGTCACATAAAACCTCATTCTTCTCTAACATAGGAAATATAGTTTAATCCACATGAAAATCTGCTTGGCTAGCAATTTTGTTTGACCAACAAAACTATTATTTTCCAAGAGTCACTTCAACCCCTCGCAATATATTTAAAATCTTGTTTTAACTTTTAAAAGTAGTGGTGGTAACACATTAAGCTACATTTCTGCTAGTATAAAATATACACGGGGCTTCCAGGAAATAATCTCTCTCTTATGTAGACCAATATATTCATGGCTCATTTTCAGATGTACAACTGCCTTTATGTGTCTGATGAAGAAAAATATGCAAAACACAAGAGATTCAATTCCTGAGTTTTAGCTATAACTTTTGTGATTGAAACTGCTGAAAGGAGCTGGAAAGGTGTCCCGCTATTCATGTAGACTTCCCTTTCTGTTATCCTTCCAATTAATTACGTAACCCAGCTCCAAACCCGAAGTCCTTTCCCAGATAAAATTCATATAAAGTTTTTGGAAAAGTGTGTTGTGTAGCACGAGATGAAAGTGTAAGTTCAGATGCACGCTGAGAAGGCTCATTGCTTATCCTGGTCAATGACAGACCGGTGGTAATAAGCTTCTGCAGGCATCTGTATTTAAGAAAAATTAAGGTAATATATGGGAGATTATGTAAATGACTTCAGAATTCATAGTGGGTGTCAAAGGAAAACATATTTTGGAAAACACATTTGTTCCTTGTTACTTCAAGCATTATTAACATTGGCTCTAAACAAAGGTCATTTAACACTCTCGGAAAGGTTTGCTTTCTTAATACGCTAAGGATCATGTTTACTGGAATCAGGTGGAAGTTTTTATGCATTATATTAAAGATATTAAACTGTGTGAATGGATTCATCTGTCTCAACTTTAACAGCTGTATGACTGATGTTTATAAAACACAAATGACTTTTTCTTTTTTAATTTGGGCAACATTTATCCTGATTTCATTATGTAAATAATCATTATCACTTGACTGTATATAGTATCTGTTACCAAAAAGAAACCCTTAGAAAAACAAATACATCTTTCATATTTTTAAATGGAATGTTTATACTCATTTATGGTAAACTTTCTCAAAATTCAGTAAGATTCTAGCACAATTCAATGCAGTTTTTTGAGCAAAAGCAAATTACACCCAAGAACATGCTTATAGACATTCAAAATAATTGGCATCACTACAAATTCCAAGTTTGTGCCAGGAGCAAAATAAATATTGAAGTTACATTTTGTGCAAGTAGTCCTTGCTAATTCCATGCTCGGAGATACTTGGTCCTGTATAACTCGGTCTCTCCTTCATCTTATATTTATTACTTCAAAAGGTTAGTTTTCTATTACAGGGGAACTTATTGCTGCATTAAAGGTTTAATTGCACTCCTTTTAAAGTATCATGATTGTCGCTATAAAATCATGCATCCGCAGTAAGCGCGTTTACAGAGAACTTACGGCTTTAAATTTCACTTAGGAAAAAAAGCCTTATACTCTCCTGCAGGTTCTGAATGCAGATTTACTATAAAATAAGTGAATAATAATACCAGGTTATTTTGGAAAGTGTTCTTTCATGCAATCACTGCATTTAGCACAATCCCAAAATGGCAGCCCAACAGGTGGTCCTTTCACAGCCTTCAGCCCAAACAATCGGAACAAAAAGGACACCAAGAATCGAATGTTCTTCAGGATTTAAAAAGCTGTTCACTTCCCTTTGTTCATTTTCAGATTTAGCCATGTTCATTATTGTTGAGCCACAAATGCAGGACATTCTTTTTTGACATTTTGCCATAAATAGACACTGACTGAGGCTGACTAGCCAGCTAGCTGCTTTGTCACATGCAAGCGGAAACTACTTCTTCACAAAGCGAATGCATTCCTGGTGCCTCAATGGCCCCGGCAAGCACCGGTTGTGACATGCTGCAAATCTGGCAAAGTCTAGGTTAACAAAAGTATGGGTGACAAAGGCTGAAGTTTCTCTTCCTATATTTCCCTCCGCAGTAAGTATTTCATTCTGGCCTAATGAATTTGCCTGGAAAGGCCGGGTGTCACATTGACAGGCTCTTGAATGTCTGAAAATATACTTCTGCATTGTGGGCTCTCTGTGGAGGGAACCGTTAGTTAACTGGTAATGATCGACTTCGGGGGCGAAATCCAAGACCAAATACTTGTTTCTCGGTATTTTAAAAGTTGTGAAAGTTCCTCCTTACAGTGATCTCAGTCTCAACATCCCTAACAAAAGATGGGCCGGGCCCTACGAGTCTTTAATGATGCAAGGAGCCTTTACAGCCCCCTTCACCGTGCTGGGAGGAATTACTCACTGAGGTCATGGGCGCAGAGGCACAGATCAAGCTTTTTTCCCCTCATGTGTACGAATAAAGGTGTAAAACACATCTTTTGTAGAAAAGGCAGAGCTATAACGGTACCCTAACTGCTCAAGTATAGCAAGTGACTTTTGCTCCAAAATTTTTAATTTACCAAGGCAAATCCTCTTCTGCTACTGTATATCCCAAATGTAGTACACACAGATTTTTCCTTTTTTTTTTTTTTTCTTGATGTCTCCAGCGAAATTCAAAACTTCCAGGCTCTCCCGCTGCTATTACCTTGGAGATTTTCCAGTGCTCATGTGAGCAGAGGGCTCCCGATGCCCGCTGGGATGTGGAGGAGACCTGTGTTTGTAGGCAGTCCTGATGTGTGGGATGAGGGTTTGAAACCAGGCACTTGTTTACCTGACGGATTGAAATTAGACCCTGTTAACATCTTATTTTCAGCATTCATTTTCTGGTGGAAAATATGACTTGCTTCAAACTGTCTTATGAAAAGATATCCTGCAGCTATTAAAAAAAAAAAAAGATTAATGCATTTTAATTTTAAAAAATCTACGTTCAGAATTGCTCATAACAGTAAAAAATACATTTGATCAGTGCTGGTAACAATTCCAGCACAGGCACAAGGAAAGACACGTCCTTCAAGTCCTACTGCTACCAAAGGCGACAGCGTGGACTGGAAGAAAACAACCTTTAGGTACAGACAGAGTCTTGCTGATGTTAGTAAGGTACCAGCTATGCCGAGCAGTGAGTTTTTCCTCTTCAGTTCAAAAAGTTGAAATCAATAATGAAAAACTCAGTGTTGAATAGGTTACTGAATGATGACGATGTTCAGTACTGTTCGCCATCTGCAAGTTTTTTTCATGGTTTACCTGAGCCCATTTTATGTGGAGGAACCAGTTTATAAATGAAGGAAAGGGCGAAAGCCAAGACCTGCGGTTGAGACCCTGAAGATACTTGGGCAAAATCCTTCACTGCGGATCTCGTCTTCCAGGGTTCTGAATCCACTGGGGTGTTTTCCTTGCAAACCTTCATGGAGGGCTGTGAGTTTCTCCAAAGGAAGAGGTTCCTGCCTTTTTTTTTGTTGTAGCAAAAGAAAAGTTGTTCAACTTTTTAATATATGAATGTAAATCCATAACCCTCACGGATTTCAGGGAGCACCAGTTAGTAAAATGTTTAGGCAACCAGCAGTCAAAATGATTATTGGGTGCTAAATGATGAATATGTGTTGTAAGAGGATTTTGGCTTATTTCAACCACAAGGTCCACACAGGCCAGAAAAGTCCACCTGTAAAAAAAAAAAATGTGGCACTTAATTCTCTTTCTAATCTTATCCTTATTTTTAGTTTTATTCTAGACTTACTATCCTGCCAAAATTCCCTAGCAACTGTTTTAAATCAAGATATCTTTCATAAAGGAAAGTACTTATATAGAACATCTGCACACATTTTTGCAAATCCAGGTCCAAGTTTCAAGTTAAAAGTCTGGAAAAAAATATAATTCTGTTTGTGTGGCAGTGCTGATGTAGGGGCAGAAAAGTAGGAGTCATGGGACACAGAGAAACTTCACTAGCATAAATCAAACAGCACTGAAAGTCAGTTAATGCAGAGGTAGAAGCAGGGAAGCATCCAGCTTTACCTCTCTCCAGACAGCAATAAGTCTTGCAAATTTAGCTGTCAGAAATGATTGCTTTGTTTTCGACAAGTGGCATTACTTCCTCTTATACTGGAATTAAAATTGATTGAAATTGATTCATGACTTTTCAATATTTCCCGCACCCCTTCATTCCTTTCAATTTGAAAGTATTGTTTCAGTGAAACAAACACAGATAGAAACAACATATATATGTTTTTGAGGTTTGGTTTTTTTCTCAGAGATATCTAATTATTAAGATGAGAGGATGGTATAACTAGTGTTTTTTGACTGGGTAGTAATTAATTTTCCACTGAAGAAATGCTTCCAGAAATTATGTCTTCCTAAGGGAACGAGGTTTTTAAGAATTTTTTTTACTGATTCTTCTGGGGGGGGAGAAAGGAACAAAATAACTATAAATTCTTAAGCAGCCACACAGAAAGGTGCAAATCAGAACAAAAGTTTTGCTATGCTGCTTGGAAGGGTTTTGCATTTGAAGTCTTGCTCCTGTTTTTGGACCCACCTAGATGAAGGGCAGCAAGCAGGTGGTGATGCCAAGTGCTGGGGCTAGCCCGGGAGCGGGGCCAAGGGAGGTAAGGAACGTGCTGCAGGCAGGGAGCTGTGGGGGAAAGCAGAGCCTGGCAAGAGTGCGCTGATGGTTCAAGGAGCTCATGATGACATTTCATGTTGGAACTGCCTACAGCGTAGCTCTGCCTGAACTTCTTTGGCTTTGGCAGCTGTAAAACTGTGTCTGTTTGGATTCAGCTGCAGGACCAGTTTACCTCAAGTCTTGCAGCAGCAGAATACAGCATAATTCAGGCATCTTTATTCTGTAGCGTTATTGAAACAAGATCCTATCAGAAAGTCTGCTTATTCTTGTCCCAGATACAATATGTAGAGAGGTGGGGGCGAATCTCTTCTCCCAAGCAACAAGCCATAGGACAAGACGAAATGGCCCCAAGTTGTACCAAGGGAGTTTTAGATTGGATAGCAGCAAAAATTTCTTCACCAAAAGGGTTATCAAGGATTGGAACAGGCTGCCCAGGGAAGTGGCAGAATCGCCATCCCTGTAGGTATTTAAAAGACAGTTAGACGTGGTGCTGAGGGACATGGTCTAGTGGTTTGGGCAGTGTTAGGTTGATGGTTGGACTTGATGATCTTAAAGGTCCCTTCCAGCCTAGGTGATTCTATGATTCTATGTGATAGCACCATTTTAAGTCCAGGACCCAAACACATGCTGAACATTTCTTGATATATCATGACAGCAACCTTGTAAAGCAGCCAGTCTTTATGATCCCCATTCACCAACAGGGAACTGAGGGACAGAGCATGGAAAGATCAAACGATTTGCGCGGAACTTCACTAGTAACTTGTGGATGTGGCAGGTACTGGATCAGTCCCTGCCAGATCTCAACATAGAACTGTAACCACAAGGACATCCTTTCCTCCAGAGCAGAGAAGTTTATATTTAGTCCAATTGAATTCTTCGGTTTTCGGTGTTTCTACCCCATTGTATTTCACACCTTTGCTGACGTCCAGTCAAGTGCGGAGCCCCACATGAAGCCAGAGTGCCTTGCTTGAAGACATGCCCTGCGTGTCACCCTTACATAGGCCCGCAGGCAGTCCAAGGACTTCCCTTATCCCAGTGGACTTTTTCACATGTTCCAAGCAGTCAATAATGAGAATGTCACCAACAGCATGGCAGAAAAAGGGAGGATGAGGGCAGTAATCTGACTGAGCAAGGGAGAGCAGGTGGGAAAGGTAGCAGTGATTGCATCACTAAATCGTCAAGAATGGGAGTGACTAAAATAAATACAAAGCAGCTGGAGTGATGGGGAACATGCTGGGATATGGTGAGGAGTGCTGGGTTGTGGAAGGATGGCAAGGTTTCTCTCCATGAAGGTATACTATGTTTTTGGTGATTGCTACCTGATAAATCTCTTTTTCTAACTCTTGCTGTGGTAAATCTATTCCCTCAGAAGGAGAAAAGCAGGCAAAATTCACTATTGTCACACAGAAGTCTCTGGGTGACTGACTAAATTGAAAGATGTAACAAATATTTGTAATTAATCAAATTTGTGGAGTTACAAAAATGACCATAACAATCTCCCTAAAAACTAGAAGCTAATTCCTTAATCCTCTAAGAGCCCTGAAAGTTGCAACATTGATACTAATGGAGAGAAAACAGGTTCCTGAAGTCATTGAAGGCAGAATTGTGGGGCTCTGTGATACTAGGAGTCAGAAACACCTTTTGCATTGAGATGTTCTGAGGGGCTAATAGTCTGGTTTTCTTCTGCATGGAAACAGCTCTCCTCTATGCAGTTAATGACCTGATACCCTTTAGATGGCTTGGTGTCTGTGTAACCTTCAGCAGCAGACTGTCAGAGTCACATAACCAGAATTGGTTCCTTCCTCTCCTGTCAAACTGCTTTTTCTTTGTTTTCATCTCCTCTGTGCTAACCACCCTTCTGTGTAGCATCCTGCAAGGTCAGTCTCTGACACTCTCCTTTGGCCCATCTTGTATCACCCTGGTCCCTTCTCTACCTTCACAGCTGTGTGTGCTGGGTAAGTGTCTTCTCTTCTGCAGTTCCACCACCTGGAACAACCTTATTTTGTCTCTTGTTGACTCCCTGTCTTGTTTCAAATTGCATTTGAAATAGCTTTTCACCTTTGCTATACCTATTTTTCTCATTCTCCGCTGCTTGCTTGCCTTGTAATTGCGTTAGAGGCACTCAGTGAAACACTTTGGCACAGCTAAAAGACAAGTCCGTGTACACAAATGTCATTGTACTGTATTAAAGTGGAATTCACAGGCTAGAACAGTTTGTTTGATATGTGTTATTGTTGTAAAACCAAAGCAGAGATGAAACACTCTCTGTAAGTGGGGGTTTTGAACTGATGCTTCCCTCAACCTGTGCTGGAGGGTGTATCAGCACAGTTTCTCCATGGGTAAGGAGCCATTAGCATCAGCAACTTTTAACATACTGGTTTTTAAATACTCCAAAACACCTCCATTTTGCAGTGTTTTTCCTCCTTTGCTGCTTGGGACACATAACAATGACGAATTGTGAGTGTTCACTCTAAATGAGACTCTCTTATCCCCACAATATAAGAAGTGATTTTGACATAAACTGTCAGTGAAGATTTTGCTCTGTACTGAGGTATTTCTGTATTTTGCTGTCTCACATTAAGCTGTGGTAGATAACTCAAGCAAGCATGACATTTCTTGTTGCACCCTGTAACTGGAAGTACAGGTGGTAGAATCTGCTTAGCTGTGCCATCTGAACAGGTTGCCTTCCCATAGCGGTAGTTTAATCTGTATTAAACAAAAGGCTTTTTTTCTGCTTTCCTCTCCCATTTTATGATGCTATTATTTGGTGATATCAAATTCTGGAAAATTAATGCATACATGAAGGCAACAATCCTTATGTTTTCTTTCCTTCACAACTTTTGTGCAAAGTCTATAGTTCAGGGTTTGAGCTTGTTTGATACTACGTACCCTCTTGGCTGGAGAAGCATGTGATTAGTAAAACTCCTTGCTAGTTTTCTTCAAATTTGTTGGCAGTGGCTGTTGTGACTGATCACAAAATTAATTCCCTGGGTGGTGGGCAAGCAAAGCAGCCGGTGTGCTTGAGCAAACATCCACGGTATCATGTGTACAAAATTACAGGCATGAAAGTCTACCTCTCACTGCTGCCGAAACTCTGCATACATCTTGCTTTCTTGCTGTTACACATACAGGTTATGTGCATGAAGCTCCAACTCAAGCTTCCAACATGAAGCAAAGGTGGGGCTACTGGGTAATTAAGGGCACTTTCTCCATTCTTTGGATGATTCAGATGATTCAGGATCTGGTGTTGATAGCAACTCTTCTGTATAAAGACAACTACAGTGCAGGTTATTCAAACTACTCCCCATATACCCAGAAGACTCAGCAACAAAACAGAGCAAGAGCTGGGTTTACAGGCCAGAGCTTGGTGAAGACTTGTCGTGCTATGTGTTTTCACAGCAAGAGGGGAGACTTTTTGGTGGAAAACAGCAGCCAGCTTCTGTTCATTTTGACAGCTCAAAGGGAAGTAAGGGAGTCTCCATCAAATGCAAAATTCTGTATGTATAAAATAATGTAGCATATGCATCTACAGCCGTATGAGAAACCACGTATAGACTTATCAGAATTATCATAGAACAGGCTACAGAGGCATAGCTTTTATTCTCTCCAAGTGTTAGTAGGGCTATAATTCTAGTTTTGAGCCAAATGAGTTTGTGACAATTGATTTAGCCTGGCTGTTGCTATAAAACTTCATAATAACAGAGCATATTGTAGAACTGGTTAAATAGGTCATAATTAAGTGTGAAATTTTATTATATTTACGTATAAACAACTTATTTGTATTCATAGTGGATTGTCTCCACAAATCTATTCTTGTCTCAGAGCCAAATAGAAATTTAATGTCATTGTTGTGTTTAGGTGAACATCACACTCTTACACTCCCCTCTGTTTGGCCTTGAATAAAAATCAGAGCAACAATAATATAAATGGTATGAAAGTAGTCATGAACAGTAGCCCATCTGTACTGGACAGAATTCTACAAATCAATTAGATGGTCATAAAAAGCTAAACAGATGTGGATGAATCAACTGTGGAAATAAAATGGATTGAACTCTTACATTTATTGTTCATGTATAACTCTTTTTAATAACCAAGATGGGTAAATTACACTAATTAACCTTTAAAAAATTTAGATGATTTCTAAATAATAGCTTCAAACAATGCCTATTCTTTTCATTGTTGCTTCTAAGTGTTTTGTCCATGACAAGGCAGTTTCAGTAGAAGATCTACGGAGGGGGTTGTTTAAATGTTCTTCTTTTTTTTTTTTTTATTTATTTCTCAATTAGACTTTCTACACTACATACTCCTACCTCTCCCCATCAGGTAGTGCCTGAAGTCAGAAGAAATCAAATCTGTATATCCTAGGAAGTGATGACGTGAGAACTCGTCTCCTGGAGTCCACTTGAGTTGGGCCTCACTGTTCTTGGGTGGGATAGATTACCCCACAAAATCAGGAGCAAATCCTATTCCTAGCCATAGGAGCGTGTTGCCTGGGCCAGGGCAATGCCGTCAGCAAAGGCAACGTGCAGCCCAATGCTTTTAGACGGGTTGCTTGGATTCGCAGCAACCCGCAGGGCTAGGGATAGTTTTCATCCACTTTCTGCCATGCTTTGAGGTAGCAAGCAATTGTGAGATGATTATATGGGTTCGTGTTATAGCACAGCTGAAATCAGGGTAGAGAGATTCCTACGGCTACAGAAGCCTGAGGTACTCAGCAACTTTTCAACACGAAAGGGGTAGGGGAAACGCTCGCTTTTACAGCAGAAAGGAAAAGGTATCTGTAAGGGAATCTTTCTGCAGACTTTTCTTCCCCTCTTCAAAGCCCCCTCTTCATATCTTCATTCAGGACAGGATGGTTCAGCATCTGTTGCTGTAGAAAATGTTTTGTTTGTTCTCACTGGTGCAAAGGATTTGCAAACTCATCAATGAAGAATTTATTTTTTTTTATTCAGTATTTTGACTGCTTCTCCTTCAAATAATAGATCTTTGGCATTCTGGGGTTAAAATTTCTGAGTGGTGGTGTCATGTCTTAATTAAAAGAAAAGAAATAACTTATGATGCATTTAAAAAAAAAATAAAAAATCCAGCACTGATCACAATATATTGGATGGAACAGTGAATGGCTCGAGTTTCCTAAATTACTGATATTACCTGCTGATATGAGGGCTGTTCAAAAGGGCACTTCACTTTTGGGTTTATTTATTAAAATTCTGCACTCAACTGTATGAAATTAGCCTCCTAGAGATGAATCGCTCCCTACTCAGGGGAGCCTGCAGCAAAGAAACCGATCATGCACGCCTTGCAGAACCGCACAGCAGCACAAGCTCCAATGTCTCACGACATCTCTCATGCAAGGTGCTGAACAGCAACGTGAAGAGTTCCAAAGGGAGGCAAATGTTCTTGGCTTAAAAGTGATGCTCTTAGACGTCTTCCCCAAATAATTAATGCCAAATTTACAGTGCTGTATGATTATCTTTTTTGGTCTTGTAACTGAGGTGAAGTGTGAAACAGGCAGTCAGGCTCTACCAAAAATGTCTAGATCAGCTATCAGGTAAGCATAAATAAGGAGGCAGAATATCTTGTTTTATCTGTGAATTTTTACATATTGCAGCAGGGGTACAATCTGTCTTGACTCCTTGGGGTGGAAACCAAGCTATCCTTGGTTGGCTATAGAGATTTTAAGTGCTTCCTTCGAAGCACACACCTTGAAAACATCAGGGCAGAAGACATGCAGCTCAGCCAGGAGCCTTGGCAGCCCGGAATGCTTTTCAATCTCTCTCCAGAGCACTTACCGTGGTCCTTGTCTCTTTTCCTGCCAGTTTACATCAGAATAAGCTTGTTGGTGTTGGTGAGGTGGAATAGCTGTACTCTAGAACAATGGTAAACCTCTTTCTGGGTAAGTTAACTAAGCAATGCCAGTCCCAATTGCCTGCAATTTTAATATATAAAGATTGGACACCTGTGGGAAAGGTTCACCGAATTTCATCTGACCCTTGTGATACACCATCCTGCAATGGGTTGCGGTTATGCTTGGTGCGAGAGATCCTCAACAGGGAAGCCTTATTTACAAAATTACCATTGTGTAACCCAAATCCAGGTGGGTTTTATCTACTACCAAGTTAGGGCTTGACATTGTCCTGAGAGAATTGCTTTTCTTACTCGTGTGTGACTCCAGTAAGGAATCCCAGAATCCAGCTATGGCATTCAGGTGTGACTGATGGCATTGGGATTTCCACTACTAACTGGGGGAGCGGGGTTGCTGAGACCTCATCTCAAAGGCCCACCTGTTGAAGGTGGGATAGACTTTTAATAAACAGCACACTTGCTCGTGAGCCTAAGTTAATGAAGAACCTGCTCCATGTGCATCATTTTTTTGGGAGTGTGTTTGCTCGTGGACTGAGATACCGTCTTACAAGAAAACCAGAACCAAATTTTCTCAAACTGCTTGCAAATTAAAGAGCTCTGGACTGACAGCCAGGCAGACCGTTGCTGTGCCATAGTTGTTCTTGCCACACTGCAGACAAGCTGCAGGTGGTAGAGGTGTTTCCACGACAGCACTAATGTCCCTCCACCAGCAAACCTTTAACATTACTGGGGTTACGTATGCTGGAGGACGAACTGAATCGCTAAGTGACCTACGAAAATGCTTCTGTATAGTTTTATCTAGGCAGTAGTTTCTTCTCTGGAGTGAACTCGCACATCGAAACCACTCCTTTGTCCAGCTCAGATTCAAACCTGACCTTTTGCCAAGCGAGAAATGTTTCCGTAGTAAGCAGTGGGCACAGCAGCACTTCTCCTTACGCAGGCTTCTGGATGCCAGGAGCAGCTTGAGAGGAAAATACTGTAGGAGGGAAGGCATCCTCAGTGTTACACTGCAGTGCTACCTCTCGCTGGAAGCGGAGAAGGAAAAGATGCTTAACAAAGATATGAAGTTCTCTTCTTAAGAACACTTCGGCGTGTCCTTTTGGAGGAAAGGGAGGGTACATCAGCCCAACACCAGTAAAAAGGTCCTGGTCGAGGTGCTGAAGCACGCCAAGAAGACAGTAAACACTTCCTCTGCTTGTGCTTCATTTGTGGCTACCATTCAGACGTCTGCAGCTATCTCAGCCCCACCTATCAGCGAGCACTGTAGTGTTTCAGGTGCAGAGGAAAAACAGCATAATTGGTAGCTCTGGAAAATGGAGAGTGTGAAGAGGTCCATCCCGCATCTCCTTTATTATGGTACCGGGGTGTGGTGGCTTGGGTAGTTAATCTTCCCGCAGAAATAGTTCTTACAGTGGATGTTAGTTGTACAAGATAAAGCCCAAAGAGACACAAAGCAAGCAAGGGTAGACTGGTAAGACCAGTAGCGCTGATCCTGTGATCAGGAACAACATCCTGTTACCCTACCCCTCTCTGCATAAAAGTCCTGTACTGGAGGAAGGGAAACTTCCAACAGCTGGGCAGCCCTCTGAAATCTGCAGCTACTTTTTAACGCGCAACTCACAGCCAGGAAGATCTTTCCAATGAATTTTTATAGGACAGGCACATTAGCATTAAGCATACAATAAATTAACAACTTGAAACCAAAGAATGGCAAAGGTCTAATAACAAAGCAAGATGAATACCTTGACATTTTTCAAGTGTATCTGTAGCATTTATTTGATAAAGTATACAGGGCTAATAAATTACCGCCCAGAGTACTTCTGCTGTTGTCTCCTTAGCTATTGTCTTGCTACAATTCATCTTCATTACACTTTCAAGCCTTAACTGCTATGTTGCTGCCATTTTGAGAAAGAGCAGGAGGAGAATCCCATGGCAAGAGATCATTCAAGTAGCAGGCAATTCACTACAGAAAAAGCCACTTTGAAACTTCTAATGCAGTCTTTCTGTAACCAGTCTCCCTTGAGGAAATCAGCAGTGTTTGCAATTTATTCCAAGAACTGACCTCAGACAAGGATTGACATTTTGGGATTTTTTAATATATACACACACACACACATACTTTGTTTCATGTAAACTAACAACAAATTCTTTAATATTAAACAAATCTTTCAGACCTAGGCATCTGGCCCAGGTTAATCTCTTCTAGGGCTTCACTCCAGAATTTTCCAGAGAAAACTGCATAGTGCAAGTGCAGTAGACTCGGCCAGCATGTCCCACCAGGAGTTGAACTACGATGCACGGGAGTAGAGGCTACTGCTTTACAAAAGCTAAAGCCCTGTGGTAATTCTTCCTGTCCCCAGTTGTAACAGCCACTTCCCCCCACTCCTGGAAGAATTACTGTGTGAAGTACATGATGCTAGCCACAACTATATTCACACTGTACTCTTGATCTATGGCCCTTGGGACCCAGTACAAAAAAAAAAAAAAAAGTATTTTGTAGACAGCAAGTATGTCGTGGTTTGAGGTAAAACAGGACCAATTTTGTTCAGTACCTCTTTTTAACTAGACCTCTTCTAACTGCTGAAATTAAGAGCATGTTGTGCAGAAACTGTTCACTCTTGGAGTGATAAGACCCATGTTTATAGCTGATGCCAAGGAATGGGATGCAGACAGGCTCTTGCTTATATTTGTTGCTCTAACACCCACGGGCAGCCAACTTTGTTATTTGCCCCACTGGAGGGTTGGAAACAGAAAAGCGTAGAGGGGTCACACCTGCAGGGAGGAGCGGACAGGACAAGTGACCCAGATGGGTATTCCATCCCATCTGCATCATGCTCAGCATAAAAGCTGAGGGATCAAAGGGTCAGCTCTTTCTTCAGTGGCCAGCGTCCGAGGACGACTCTGTCTATTCATCTGCCTTTGATCCTGATCCGTGTGTTCCTGAATCCAGATCCAGAATACAGTTCCTGTCCATCACCATGTCCGGTCTGGGATTTCCCCAGTGCCAGCTGGTGATGTGATTGTCATCCTGGGAACTTCATACAGTTTGGTATATATTTCATTATTTTATTCTTTATATTTCATCCAAGTAGTTTAGTTCCTACTAGTCTAGTCTTCCTTTTTGTGCTCCCCTGCTCTGCAGGAGAGAGAGGAAAAAGAGAGACTAGACTAGTCTCCCGCTCTGCAGGAGAGGGGGAACATCTGTTGCTCTGCCTGCTTGGGCCCATCCGGCCCAAACCATGACAAAGTAAAGCTTATGTACTTGAGGTAAAAGCTGCAGGCCGCTGTGCTTCACCAAAACACCCCTCATAACATGCGCTGTTAGGACTTTCAACAATGGCAACACTTTGCATAACAAAAGTAGTCTCTGTAAGATATTGTACTGATATGTAGCATACAATCTGAGTAACGGTCCTACACACAGGACACAGTCTTCAACTGCAAGAGTACCTCTTTGTATCCAATGTGGTACTCGAGGCACGTGTGACTGCTTGGGTTAGTCTCTTTCTGGGTGGACACTAAGCATCTGAACAGGTAAGCATCATCCTGTCTTCTTCCCTGAAGCTAGCACCAGAGCTCCAGCAGCTTTGTCTCCCACCTCTGCTGGCTCACCTTCAGAGAAGCATTAGATGCAGTTGCTACAACAAATGTTAGTCTAGAGAAGAACATGGAATCACAGAAAACACCAACTATTCTTCATAGTGCAAGACTGTTTCCAGCCAGTACTGTTCATAAAACCTGTCACAGAGACCAACACAGAGCCATCAATAGTACGACTGCTGCAAGCAGAGTAGTTAACATAAAAGACTCCCTCCATAACAGCTACTTTTCTTCTCAACTGGAATAAAGACAGAGACAGCAAAAAGCCTAAAGAACTGGTATAAACAGAAAATGGTTTATTTAGGGGGGAAAAAAAAACCACACAAACCAAACAAAATCAGGCTTCAGTGTGTGGCCAAAGTCTGACTTTAAATTAAATTACATACCCAGCATCCACGCTTCAGAAGTCGTGTAAGCATGCATACGGAAGGAAGGGAAGCTGGTGCCTGCTGGCACGCTCCTCAAAACCTCCCCTGGAGTGGTCTTTAGAATATATTAATTTGTTAGCAGGTACGAAGTTTCAATTCCTACAGGACACTGAGGAAGTGAAGAATAGGCGTCTCTATTTACACATACAGGTTTTCCATAACCATCTTTCAAACAGAAATGCAATCATCTGCTGCATTTCTAACAGCTGTGAAAACAGTGACAAAATATGGAGAAAAAATGCAGGTAAGCATGCATACTACAAGTTGTCTTGTAATTTTTTTTCCTAAGACAGTTTACTTATGAGGAAGAATTTTATTTCACAGGTCTATGCAAACTACTTACATGCAAAGTATTCAAAGGACAGCCCTTTTGAATACTCAGCTGTCAAGAATTAAACATGAAATGTAGCTTTTGTATGTGGGCTAAGACTTTCCACATGCAAACAATGCTGCAATCCTCCTTTATAACAGAAGGGAATGGATTATTAGAATGCTATTCCTAAAACATTCTTCATTTTAAAGTAACTATTTCATTAATAAGCGTTTTTAGATGAGCTCTTCTGAATGAAAGCTTTCAAGATGATCCAAAAGAAGCTTATATGCATGCTTTGCTTTCATTGCTAAAGTCATCCCTGATGAACACTACTCGGGTCTATGGTTTAGGTATGTGTAAATCATGATGAGGATTCCGAAGACATTTTTCTATCGAAGAAGCCGCTCAGCCTCCTTGGACTTGCTTTCTTTTGTTTTCCTCAGTAATGCCTGTTTTATAGCATTGATCTTTTCATCAAGTTCAGCCAAGGAATAGTTCTGCTAAAAGAACAAAAGAAAAACCACAATCATTTACATCTTGTAATTGCTAGGGAAGTTGCCTAGCGCTTGATACTTTAGGTCACTGCAAATTGCACTAAATGATAGAAATACTTTTACAGAATTGTCTGAATCTAGTCTATGGCTACTTAAACGTGAAAGAAAAAGAATATAAACTTGGAAGAAACTGACAGTCCTAATTATGGATCAATATATCCATGCTACTTCCATTAGATGCTTTTTTAACCCATTTATAAAAAACCAAAATCCTTTGATATTAAAACACTGGACAAGACTATCTAGATCCTGCAGAACCTGGCTTTATAACTCAGGAGTTTTTTTCCTGTTGCACAACATCAATCTCCTCTGTGCTCACCTAACCTGACAATTTTTTTGATCTCTTCTTACACAAGCAACTGGTTATCATCCTTTTTATAAAAATATTTTACTCTATGGAGGACTTTTTTCTCATGTAAACAAGCCTACAAGTCTGAGATGGCCCACGTCCCACCCTAAGCATTCTCCCCAGTCCATCTGTCTCCAAGTGTGATGGCTAATAGCAGACAGTGTTCCAGCTATGGTCTTACCTGCACTGAGGAGAAATTCTCTCTTGTGGCTTAAGGTACGTGGTTAATGCATTCCCAGCATCCCATGATGGTGTTGTGAAAATGGCAAGTCTTACTGACTTAGGTTAGTATCTACTATAACCTCAGGTCTTTCTGCAACGCTTTTGCTGAGCCAGCCATTTCTATTTTCATTGTCTCTTCATAAACTTATAAAGTGAATTTAAAAAAAATAATTCAACAAAAAACAGCAAGCCACAAAACAAAACCAGAAGACATTACTATGAGGCTGATCAGAATTCACAAACTGCTTGTTATGCCCATCTTGATTAACATCATTACAGATTTATTTTATTCTGTCATCCTTCTAACTGGTAAAAACACTAACCTACCCTAGCACAGACTCTTAGGCTCATTTCACTGTGACACCCATGAACTTCCTTTCTCCTTTCCTCTCCTCCTTTGCCAGCAAGCTATCCAATGCTGATGCAGCTATTTCTGAGAAGTTAGGTATTTGCTTGGTAGAACTTCTGATTACTTTTCACTTGGAACATCCTAAACTTAAGGTAAACAAAAGTTAACAGCACTTACGTGGGGAGGTTGAACTTTTCTCCTCTTCCCAGAACAGCTCTAAAGAGAAGACAATCAAAACAGACTTCATATTGCACTGACAAAGGACCACAAGTAATTTTGTAACAATGTTGACAAGAGTCTTTAAAGTACATAAAGAACACTGACTGCCATTCCATGAATTAAATAAATCTTTTGTTATAATTAAGTGTACTTTGGATCACGAGATACACTACTGGAGAGCAGTCAGAAGTTGTTGAAGCTTCTCCACGCTTGACAGCCAACAACTATCAACTTAACTGAAGCTTCCTTCAGACAAAACCAAGATCAATATCCAGCTTTTGAAACTGTTAATATTCTTCTCCCTAAAATTTTCCTGTATCTACACCAATATGCATGCAAAACTTTGGACAAAAAAAATGCTCATTACTTCATAACGCTACTATTGCCACCATCACAAATTTTTCCCAGGCCTCCATTCTAGAGAAGACCTTTCAGGGGAAATTTCAGCTTATGAAAGCGTATGTTTTAACTTCTAGTTTCCAACAACTTGAAGGAATAGTCTCACAAATAAAGGACTTTATTGGTCTGCAAAACAAACAAACAAAAAATATAATATTGCTATTGATTTTTAATTGCTGACTCCTCTTTGGCTGGTCTCAAGGGAGAAGATCTAAACTAAAATATGATCTACAGTAAAAGAGACATTCTTAGTGTTATTTGGGAAAGAAGAGTAAGGTTAACAGACAAGAAATTTCTACAGCCAAGCAGAGCCTGATACAGTAGCAACTGATGTTCTCTTTGTCCTAATCTCCTTTGGTGAATGTTTACTATTTAGAAAGAGCCAGAACTCTGCCTTAAGACTAACAACAAAGAAACCAAAGTCACAGAATCACACAAAACAATTTTTAAAAGGTTTACTCTTTTAAAAGGTTGGAAGTTATTTCACATAACTGATCTTTAGTAATCAGATCATATACAGAGGCCCAAAGGATTTCAGCTGCTTTAAGCCAGTAATGATTTGTATCGAGATCAAAACTTTAGTTAATTTCCTTGTCATAAGAAAGACTCTAATTTTTAAGGCGGGGGGGGGGGGGGGAGGGCTCAAATCCAACCTCCACAATACACTTATTACAAATTAGTTAAACTTGGGTGGCTGCAAGTTTTCCCTCCCAACCAATACTATTTTCTTTCAAATAAGAAATTAGGTAGAGGAATATGAACTTACATAAATGGTCCACATGAAGTATAATCATTACACCAAGACAGAGTTGTCTACCGAAAGTGTTTGCCCTCTGACTCCTTAGGTTTTTGTCTGTACATCAAAGATTTAAGCACAAAAGTCCCAAACGCATTTAGGTATGTTAAAAGAAGTTGAGAAAATTTCTTACTACAGATTGAAAATATTCAGGAGACAGCCCTTCCAGCTCAAGGATTTTATCTTCAAGCTTCTTAATTCTCTGATAAATGTCTCTTGGTACAGGACCACCTGAATACAGCAGTACAAATACAAAGAAATCAGGAAAAGCACTTGAATAACTTTTTAAACTAAAGATTGCAAGTTTTACAGGTGAATCTTTCAAGTCCAGCTATCAATCAGTAGCTGAAACAAAACAAGTGGATGGGATAATAAAAAGGAAGGGCAAGTAATATGATTCAGGGCGAAGTCTGATTAATAAGCCAGTGCAGTCAGTGAAGGCAACAGACAACTCCATGCAGGTGGTTGAAATACATCTGACAAGGTCCCTGGAACAACTACTGATCACTCTTACAATACATCGATCACACCCAAATGTTACCACTTCAAAACTGACAGCAGTTATCAGGAGGGAGCAGATGGGCTCGGAGATGATACATGAATTCAGCACTGATAGCCAAGACTGTTCTGAAGGAAACCTATCTCCACTGAGCATCAGAGGTTAGAGGATAGGTATGAATTGTGCTTGACAAAGAACAGCATTTGCCTGGCTATAGATGGGAGAAGCAGGGGTGGGGAATATGTGTGTGTGGAATGGAATAACAGCTTTGGGGAAAAAACCAACCAACCAACAAAAAACCCCAGCCTTTGCCTCCAAAGAAAACCCAAAGAAACCCAACAAACCTCCACCACCACCACAAAACCAATAGCAACAAAACAGCCCACCTCAAGCCATTTGCTGTTTGCAGCTATCTATACTGCAGCAGCTTGGGCTTGTTTCCCCATCTAAGAACAGAACTGACCAAAAGACAAACCATCAGTTTCCATTTATTTCTAAGTCCGTTAGGCAAGACAATTCTATTCCACAAACTACTGAAATAAGCACTAATGGGTTTTTTTGCCATTCATCTATTTCCTCACTTCAGACAGACAATTTTGCAGGTAGCTTCCCTCCTTCAGTTATGCTCTCTACACATCACTCAGCAGCTACTAAATAAATTGGCTAACCTCTCACTCTTAATATTGCTGTCTCTTAATGTAAAGGGAAAAGAGTAGTACTAGCACGAGAAGAAGCTGTTCTGAAAAACAGCAGGTGAGTCAAGAACAACTCTTTCAGTCATCAGAAGCAAAAACCAGCGAGCAGGTAGCTGAGGCAGGTTACCAGCTCAGGTGAATACTTTTTGCACAAGTGCTGAGGTAAGTAACAAATGATCATGAGACCTTCCCCAGGAATGCTGATTTGGACAGGAGTTGAGCTGGAATGACACACTTTCATCCTCTTCCCCTACACTCTAATTTAGCTGACCTGTTCCCCTTCAAACAAAATTACGTCACCTATTATAGGTACAACTTGGAAACAAGGACCCCTCCTTAGCTAACCCAAATCATTATCTCTGATACGCATAAACTCCAAAGCTACTACATGGTGTAACCTTAATGTTGGCCAACCACTTGCAAATTCTATTGCACTGCACAAAAACCACCTTATTTTTGAGACAGCTATACAGCTAAGCATCAGGCTCTGACTGCTGCCTCAACAGTATCTAGGAGTATTCTTCTCTCCTTGATGCCAGAGGACTTCGATCCAGTATGCATTCACAGGAATCTAGCAATCTAGTTCATGTTCACCATATTCTTAGGAATGAATTGGCATCTATTTGGTATTCAGTAGACAAAAAAAGTCACCGTGTGCCTGCAGTGCAATGTGCAGAATGTTCACTTTATTAGGTGAAGATCTGGGCTTCTGTACTGTTTTGAAAACATTTTTCAGGAAAAATACAGATTCCTCCTTGGTAAGTGCCTCATTGATTCTAGAAAGCTAGGGTGAGGAAAGCAACTACTTAAAAAAAGCCAGTAGCCTGGTGGCTATGGCGTTTATTTTAGTGAAAGGTGTGGACTCATGTTTGCATGGCTAAAGGGAAGTATTGACAACGAGCTTCCCACACCCTGAGAAATAAGCTTCTCACCTAACTGTATTTCAAGAATCATCCACCTCCAGGAAAAGGTTTCAGGTCGTCTTTTGGGTTCATCCTATCCCCAGCCCACAAGGTATCCATGAAGCAGGACTGAGTCATAACCTCCACTTTTCCTGTTCAGTTGGTCAAGGTAGAAGGACTCCACTGGCTATGGAGAACCCTCACCTCCAAATATTCCAGGTTGCTTTAAATCCCATTCTGAATTGCCCGTCTCTTGTTTGCCACCACATCAAGCGTAGATTTACTAACTCAGCATACTACTTTGGGCATAAATTTGGGTCCCATTTTGGGCATAAGAACCTAAACATTAGATTGCAGTATTTGGGGTGACTAAACCGTTCAGTGGATCTATCCAGTGTCTTTACAGTCACTGTTTTTATGGACTTGCCGAGTTTTACTACAGTAATGATAACTGGAGTACAAACTGGCACAATGATGTCAAAATTAAAATGTGATACAAACCTGTTTGTAACCGCAAGTGTGCTTCAATGTTTTGCAATCTCTCCTCAACAGCTTGGTTTCCACAATCATGAGTGGGTACATTGGCTTTGTGACTGGACCCATGCGCTCCTTCAGATCTAGTCTGAGGTCCATATGTATTTACAACCCTAGAAACTAGGTAAAGAGAACACAAATTTAACATATATGCACATGAAACACAAAGTACATTTAACTATAACAATCAAAATATTGAAATATGAAAACCTGTGTTAAATCAATTTCACACCAGTCTCTCATGTGAAGGGTCCTACATACATTAAGGTCAAAGGTTCAAGTAAAAGCATTCTCCTATTTTTGTATGAGTAACCAAACTAAAGCCAGGACTTTACACATGCGAAGTAACAGAATTACTTATACATTCATGTAGAACGGCAGTATCAAAAATCTGTCATCAGCTGCTGATAAATAGCAAAAAACCCAATATCTATGTCAGCAGTTGCACACGTGAGCTGTTGTGAATGCAAAGAAGAGGCCAGACCTAATACTATAGGAAGCATCATAAATAAATGAAGAGGAGGTATTCAACTAGAAGAACCATTCTGAATCTCAGCAAGGAAGTTCTCTTCATATTTTTGTTATTCATGTAACAGCTTTAATGACTCTTCAGATGCTTCTGGGTCTATCTTTTCCCCCTGCTGAACCATATCTTCAGCAGAAGATTTTGGTCAGTTCCCTTTAAATCACGGTCACTTCTCAAGTCCTTCCTTACAGGACTGCTGCAGCGTACTGCAGACTTAAAGACTATGTTGGTAACTCCAGACAGTAAAGCACACGCCTTTTTACTTGGTACTGCCTGAAGTGCCTGAAGGCCACGTGATGCATTCTTGCTTCAGTTTATGCTGGTTTTACTTCCAATTCCTTTCTAAGTGTTAGTCACCTTTCTGTTATGAACTATTCGGGTTTTAGTTACTTGAAGTGCAAACTCTTCTTTTTTCCTGTGATGCGCTACCATCCAAATTACAAACTAGCACTCAGTTTAAAAAAGTGACCACCAAAAGGGGTTCTTAGTGAAAGACTCTAAACTCAAACTCACTTCCCTATCTCCTCTGAGCTCATCAGACCTTGTAATGCTTATACCTATCATTGTGCTTCACAGTGTTACTCTGAATTCTAGAATTCAGTATAATCAATTGGTTTCTAGAACCAATATCAAATAGATAACTGAATACTTCCACTCTCAAAAACGGAAGAGAGGGTTACTTTCATTCTCACTTTGGAGATTTTCTTTGTTTTACTTACACAGAGTAACTTGCATACGCCTAGAGAGCAGCAGACGGCCAAGCAATCTTTTACACATAACTCCTGACAGCCTGTCATTTCCATGCTATTTACTCCTTTCCAAAAGGTAGTGCAGCGGTAAGCTTGTTCCCCAGCTTATCACTTCCTGTAAACCTATGTCACAGAACTTCCGCTGTGCCCCGAACTATTTTCTAATTCAATATACTCACACCAACTAACAAAAAATAGAAGATAATTTTATTTAATCACGATTCCTTAACTAGACTGCTGGTTTCACCGTAGAAGAAAAGCTAAGAATGTTCAGCTTCTCTATTCTGCTTTATCTTTTGCATCTTTCCTTTCAGACAACGAAAATAGGCCACTTTTTTTTTTTTTGGGGGGGGNCATAACCATCAGCTTAATGAAGCACTTACAGAATTGAAAATCTTGGAGAAGCAAAGATGTAAAAGTATTCACTAGAGTAAAAAACCACTATGTTAAGTTTGCATTTTTTGAGCATTCGATAAGAAGCTTTTAAGTAAAAGATTAGTCAGTGCTGTTCTATCTGGACACTCTTAATAAATAGGTATTAAAATAGTTGCTTACCCTTTATATGGCTTTTAAATCCAGGATAGGGTGTGAAAATTGCATCTGTTCTGGCACAGCTATTTTCTAAATAAATAATAATAATAGAAAAAGTGAGCTCCGAATTACGTATTTATAATTTAAAATATTCTAACCATCATCAGCTTTGAGGCTTTTAACAAATCTAATTACATTTTTTCATACAATAAAAACATCAGAAATATTTCATTCATTCTATAAGCACTTCCTCATTAATAGTTTCACACACTTGCATGGACCTACTGGTTTTAACTGCATAAGTCACTTATATAAATGTATGCATATATGTATATAAAAGTTTATTGGATCAGGACAAAATTTCTTCCAATTTACATTTTATTTAGTTCTCACTTTTCACTGGGTTTCTCTGTAACTTATTTCTTTCTTCCTGTACAGAAGTCTTTTCCCCGCTTACCACTGTTATTCTGCTTTTATGTCCTTTTTTGAAACTGTTCTCCTATTTTCAGACTGCTCTAGTTTACTTGTCAGCATTCTTTTCTCACCTTCCTGCATTTATTCTGATGCCTGTGACTTCTTTATTTAACCAGAAAAACCCACAATACAGACCATCTTAGTTTATTCTAATGTTTATATTTTAAACTCTGTTCATATACACCAAAGATTTATACATTTTTTATTATGCCTGAACATACAAAAGAAGGTCTTATGATCATTTCTTCTGTAGGTAATTAACAATTTTAGGAATCAGTATTTTACGATCCAGCATATTCTACTAGAATTCAGACATCATTTTCATTCCAACTAATATTCAAGGAGTTAAATTCTCTTCCTGTAAAGCTTATGGAACAAAAGCTTTGATCTCTAAAAGCATAAGTACATCACAGAGACAATGCACATCTGGGTTCACAGGTACTTAGAAAATGTCTCCGTACGACTTATGTATATAAAAGTGTCTTCACTTTTAAGATGCATTTGGTTACACAGTTACTGATCGTGCTAATGGGATCCAGCCTACCAGATGGATTTAAGATTTTTTGGTTATTTTGTGCCAGTTGGTGCATTAAAAACACAGATACCGTGAGTTACGTTGAAAGGAAAAAGTTATTCTAAGTAGCTAGTAATTCAAACTGATTGCAAAAAAAATACTTCTTTGTAATTTAACTAGCATTAAATTAACTTCAATTTGAACATGCAGTTCACAAGACATTTGTGAATTGCAATTCTGTTGACTTTGGAAGAAGCATGTAGCTAAAATACTGGAACAACAGCTACAAAATCACCTGATTTAAGACAGTGGTTCTTGAAATGAACACAGTAATAGCTATAATTGTTCTGTATGGGATGCATTAAACATTGCCATCCAGTGACTACTTTCTTTTTTTGTCTATCTGACAACATCTGCAGTGCACATGCAAGTTCTTAACTTTAAAACAAAGTTACTCTTAAAATAAAGTTCTGTTTACAATATACAATAGTGCTTTTGGAAAAAAAACCAACACACACACACCCCCACACCCCCCCCCCCCCCCCAAAAAAAAACCAACTTAAATTGCTATGAAGATTAAAGTCTGGCTAGCCAGTTACCTTGATTACAATCAATAACATTGCAAAATTCCCTGACATTATTTTCATTGATCTCAGCTTGTTTCCTCTCGATGAAGGCTGATATCCGCCTGTCAATCTGCAGGTAATAAACATGATGGCATATATCTATTCCATTCTTTAAGTTTAAAATTTAGACAGGTATTTTTCTTTTTTTTTTTTTAATTTTTTTAACTTAGGTAAATCACTTACTTCTGCTTTTCCAGCTTTTATTTGGACCACCTCTGGATCAAAATTAATATGAGCATCCTTCAGATCTCCCAAGTCATAACTTGCGTACTTTTCTTCAGTCTGACAGTTACCGTCATAAACATCTAAACTTGTTTCACAGGTTTGTCCTTCTGTTTTACCTGCAAGTTCAACATGGCCTATATTTTCCTCTTTAATCAATGACTGGAGTTTTTCTAAAAGAGGCTGAACAAAGAAAACAGTATGTTAGGGTTTAAAAAAAAAAAAAAAGCCCCCCAAAATCCCCAAAACAAAAAGCAAAAAGCCAAGTACTACTACAATTTCTAAAACAGACCAACTGAAATAATTTTAGGGATTACAACATCTGCCTCTGATGGAACACAGTAATAAAATAAATGTTAAAAAAAAAAAAAGCTATAGCTCCAAATACTGTGCACACCATGACTCTGGTCTTTTTGACCTGTGTCTTTTAGAGGTTTGTATAGGAAAACTCCCAAATTTCTGCAAAAATCTGCCTGCTACTCATCTGTTACTAGCTAAATCAAAGCTTGAATCGTTGGCACCCATGCCACTTAATTAACATGTCATTCAAATGCCTACTCAGAACAGTAAGGCTTAGTCTTTTTCCTCCTTAACATGAAAGCCAATGCTTTCACACTGTAAAGCCTTTACTTTATCACCACAGCACTACATTCTCCACTTGAAACTGCAGTTGCCCAAGTGAATGAGAGAACACAGACATGAAATATATAGGCATTATCCTTAACACATGCTTTTCTTGACACGGTTGATTATCTACTTAGGTCATGAAATTAAATGAGAGAATGCACTGACATTTGTAGCAGCAAAAATAAATGCTTATTATTCTAGTGCAATAACTCTTACACAAGATGTAGTAACAAAACCTCAGTATACGTGTGCAACACCCCCTTTTTTAATTTTTACCAGTTTCATCCAGTCTGAATTTCACTGCTTATTTTCCCTCTGTGAATTATTTTTTTTTTTTAAGACAACATGATTTTTACCAGTCACATTTCCTGAAATGGAATCAAATTCCTACTTGCAGTGTTTTTACAGGTTTTTTTACTTCCTTTTACCTTGCATATTTTCTCTTTTTGTTTATCACACCAAAGATTTGGTGGATACTGGGAAAACATAAAGGGTCTTTCTTTTACCTACACAGAAGCAAATACAGGAACTTCCTTTTTCATCCTCTCAGTACTACACACTTGAAATTATTCATTGACTAGCTGAAGCAAAAAACTGGTATTCAAATCCCCACCTTTTACAGATGAACTATCAAGGTCAAAACACTGTTCAGTTACCAGCTGACAAACTGCTCACCCTCCCTGCCATGCAACTAAATCATATGTACTTTTGGCAGGGTTGGAAAGTTTCAAATAGTTAAAAGAAATGACAGTAATGGTGACTGGCTACTTGGCAAGATGAGACATTAATGTCAAAGAAATTACTCTTTAAAAAAAAAAAACCTACGCTGAAAATATATTTAATTGCAGTAAGACACTCCAGGATGTGTCATGCTGGGATAATGCCACTTCTTGAACCACTGAAAGCACTCCATGAGCCTCACAACTCACCCAACGCATGGAATCATTATCATAGCATGACACACACCTGCCGTGTCTTATTGCTTAATTATAACCCACCATAGATGGAAATGTATCACATTTACAATGCAAGTCTAGAAATCAATGAGGCTGCATTTATTCAGCCTGCTCACCTACAGTGGCTATTCCCACCACTAATCTGAAAAATCCATACGTGTGAGTACCTATGAAGCATAGTGTAATACCAAGCGTGCAATACTTTTGCATGCTTTTCTGTTGGACATCACAATATCAGACCAAGACAACTGAAATTTTACAGTTTAGTTGTTGATCACTTTTGGTTGAATGTGTCCAATGAAATATTTACCTGCAAACATAAAATATGCTGCTGAAGTGCACTAAAGAGCAATGTTGGCTGAAGTGCTGATGTGCTTTGAAGCTTGCTCCAATCGATTACAACTTTCACGATATCATCTCCAAGGTTAAGCTTCAGGGCAAAAGAAACACAACAAAAATTATGTTGTTATGTTGTATTAACATTGCAAAAGTATACAAGACTTCTACAGGACAACCATTATGCTCAATCTCATAGAGACCCCATTTTTATACAAGGACATTGGAGAGGTTTGACATTAATTGTAATTCAAGCAGCCATCATTTTCAAAGTAAGCTAGTATTTGTAGAGTATATACAATAATTCAAAATTCCTTACTACCTCACCCCACCTTCATTGTATTAATTTGATCTTTAACTTTAGTTAATTCACAATTTCTTAACTATCATATGAAAACATACTGTTCATGTTAATCGCTCAAATCTTTTCTTTTAGCAGATGACAGAACCACCAGTAGGAAGAAACATGCATCGAGGACAGCAGCCTCCTGTATGTTCACCTATTTTATTCTGAGGTTTGCAAGGCTATCTAAGCCTCTATGACCAGGTCCTGATACTACACCATGCCACATTCTTGAAATTTTTACTTGCTGCTAATCCAAAGGAGGCTTTGTATGAAAAATAAGTGCTTTAAAAAAAACCAACTCTTTTAAAAAGTCTCGAGGTTAAACAAACTCTAGACTACATGGCACCACTATCAAACCTATTTCCACAACACACTATTTCCCTTTATATGCATTCAGATCAAAATAAAAATTGACATAGTCTATTCTCTTTGCCAGGGAATTGCAATATTTAACACCCAAAGCAATAAAGAGAAACACAGACAGTGAATCTGAAGTTTTATTTAAAAGATCTATGTATTTTCTTTAAGCTAAAAATAAACTTTCACTTTCTAATAAAAGCTGATTGTTGTTAATCACTTATGAACTACACAATTTCACACCCACCTTTGCCATTGTTGTTACACTAAAGCTCTCCTCAAGATCATGAATGAGCACCTTCATTTCCCAAAACCAAGCAGGTCGTTCTCCAACCAAACAACTCTAAGTTTTCCCCCAAATTTTAAATACACATAAAACTCTTGTTTAAAACCAAGAGTACCTACAGGTACTCTTTTTGAAACACAAAATTCCCAAATCATATGCGTATTTGTATGTCTACATGTCACTCCTATTTAAAAGGGGGAAAAAAAAGAAAAAGATACCTCCAGCAGATGACAAAAGTGACCTTTAACATATGGTCTAAAAATATCTAACTTCTAACGGCATCAAATATTATGGACAAGAACGCAGAATGCATATACAGTTGTTTCCTGAATCCACCGCACACTGTATGTGGAAACAATGAGAACCAAACACAAGAACGCCTCCCTCTCTGAAGGCAGAGCAGTGGATACTAAGTTTTTCTACGTTGAGTTTTAAACCCTAGCATCATCACATTTTTGTATGTAAAGAACTATAAGTCTGAGTCTTCCTTCTGTAGTCAGAGAACAGCCATATTAAATTCTGGTTAGAGTCCAAATTACATAGCAAGGAAGATGGTCTGACTAAATATATTATATACTTTAGATAATTTTCACACAAATGGTTATTCCTGTTTTGTACTTAAACTACACAGGATGCAGAAAAAGTAATGTTTTAGGAAATACTAGTTTTAAACACCTTACAAAATCAAGAATGCATTTAGAATTTAGTGAGAATAAAACTAAGAATTAAGCCACTGTGCATACGTGATCATCTGAGGCATGTATTTCTTCCCAAAGTTTCTAGAGTAACATCTGCTATACACTACATTTCAGTCCACTGACAGGATAAAAAAGGTGTAGATTTAAGTCATAATAATGCAACGGCATAAGAGTCCTGCTGTAATTTCCCAATAAGCCTCCTTTTTCAAAAAGAATCAGGTGATGTTTGCCTTCATATCATAGCACGTAACTCCTGCCTAGGTAGTTCAATATACCAAAACAGTAGAGCTTCTGTCTTAGAATAATTTGGAGACCAGTGATATTTTAAACTCATAGACACTGTTTTTAAATATAAGCAAAGAACAAACCCCACCTGCATCCAAATATGTTTCCAGAACAACAGAATTAGTCTTCTCGGTGTTTCACATCTTTCTATCTATAAGAACTGTGACAAGCAGGTTTATAAATTCTCTGATTTGGTAACTTCAAAGTCTTTGCATATTTACAAGTCCACAGCCTGTCCTGTAGCAATTTACAGGATTGTAAGTCATTTCTGCCCTTTGAAATTGTTTTATGAAAGACACTGACTGGTCACTTGAGGTTTAAAGAACTTTTCACGATCAGTCATATTGGTTTTAAGAGCTGTTATCCCCAGATGTCCTCCTAGTCACTGTGCTGCAGGTGATTACTCTGGTAAAAAAAATCCTGCGCCAGAAACATTCCCGTTTACAGTGCAACTTGCTAGCATAAATCCAACTCAAACTACTATGATGGATCACAAACTGTGACAGCTAACACTGTGACAGCTAACGATCTGGCACATGTTCACTCATCTCTATAAAAGGAAAATGGGAAATCAGTAGTTTCAGTCAAAAACAAAGGATGGATTGCAAGAGTCAGTAAGCTGGTGAAACACCACAGTTAAATCTACTAGAACTCAAGTGCTGGCAGGCAAGAGTGTAACTCAACAACTGGAAACAATCATGACTGAGCAATTAAAAGGGCCTTCTCAGCTAGAGATGGAGCAACCAGACACCTACTTATAGTTCAGTGCAGTGCACAGTAAAATGGTTTTGTTGTCATAGAAAGAATACACTCCAAACGCCAATGGAGACAATTTTACTGTGCATCATAACTGCAACTCTACTTGAGGGGATGTAGCAACTCTAAACTGGTCTCTTGCAATTGCCTGTGCTCACACAAATATTGTTAAAAATCACTAATCTCTCCCTGGTGACGCTGCTAGACGTAAAGCAAACTGTGGAGAACAAGTAAGCCCCTGAAGAAGAGAGAGAAACTAGAGCGTTTAACATAGTTTTGAAAACAATTAATTAAACTTGTGATTAGTACCCTAGCTAAAAACTTAGGAAACTTTTCTTTTACTCTTCTTTGTGTTTTTCATAAATGCAAGAGCAACTTTTCACTCATGTAAAGACTGTGAGAACAAGAGTATGAATGATAGTTTTGCATTTGGATAAAATGAGAGTCACTAGTTCTTCATTGACTACATTTAGAATTTTCACCAGGAAGAATTACGGGATATTTTGTCCTCAATATTTAGGCAGTCTTCCTGTCCCAGTAATCCTAGGAATCAGTGGTGTATGATCATCAAGTTGTTCAGCTCTGCACTCCTGTGCAAAAGCTAGGGTAGATTTTAATCACTTTATAGATAGGAATTTTCAGGCCCTTAATTTTGGATGACTTTTGTTTGAAAACAGAGACAATTACTAGCAGACTTTGAGGTGAGGAGGAAATACACAATTCTATTCAGATGAGAGGTGAAATGCTCCAAAAAATAATTTCAGATCAGCCAGCAGCTACTACTAAACCACCTCTGTATCTAACAGAGTCTATTTTTGCGTATTTCTGTAACATAAACGTATATTAAGTTATATTATCTCCCACAGATATCACTCATCATCTGGCCCTGAACCTTCAAACTGCTGTCCAATTTCAGAAGCAAAAGTGTGCTCTACTGCCTTCACAGAACTACGTATATGCTTCCACAGTGGAAAAGGAACTAATCTGTAAATTATTTATGGTAATAATTAAGTTGTTACTAAAACCTTCTCCTGATAAGGGCCTCCCACCACTACCGTAGCATCTGTTAAATAATTCATAGCCATTACTAAACCTAAAGTAGGTGTTTCAACTTAAGTACCACAGAGCAAAGCTGCTTTAAAAATTCTGACCCACTGAGATGCACTGTGTGTTTCATAGTATGTTATTACCAAGGCAAGGCTAACTTCAACCTCCCGATCATTTATTTTGATTTAATGCACAGTGAGCTTTCAGTAGCTTTTCAATTCAGAATCATTAACGGTTAAGACACAGCAATTAGGCAGACCGCAGTTTCTCATGGGGGACACCATCCACCACGCTACCAAGTGACGTCCCGCCACTGCGAGGCAAAGGCAGGGCCAGGCCGGCGAGACGCAGCAGCAGGCCGCGCACCCCGCGGCTGCCCGGGCCGGGAGGGACGCAGCCGGCGCCGCCGGCCCCCAGCCCTGACAGGGGACAGGCCCCAACCACCCCCAAAAGCGAGGCGCTCCCGCCTTTGCGGCAGGCTTCTTTCCTCTCCCGCGCCGTAAGTTATCCCTGGAGCCCGGCAGGGCCCCGCGGCCCAGGGAGAAGCCGGAGCAGGCCCCGCTCGGGCCCCCAAGGCGGGGCAGGGGTGGCGGCGCCCGGGCCAGCCCTGTCCCAGGCCTTCCCCTCCGCCTGCCCCGCACTCACCTGCCCCGCCAGCCCGGCCAGGGAGCGCAGGGCGCTGCTCGCCACCTCCGAGGCCGCAGGGTCGGCGCCGATCTCCGGAGCGGGGCCACCGGGCTGGAGCGGGCTGGGTGCCGCCGCCGCCGCCATGACGCCGAGCCGGGCCGCGGCCGCCAGCAACGTCCCCGTCGTCGCTCCGCGATGACGAACCCCTCGGGTGGCCGTGTCCGCTGGCCCCGCCCACGCGGGCTGATGGACAGGCGCCGCAGCCAATCGCGGGCTGCGCTCTCGAGGCCGGCGCGGCGCGGCGCGGGGCAGCGGATCGTCGGCTGACGGGGCCGGGCCGGGGGGAGGTGACAGCGGCAGCGACCGGCGGCACTGGGGACCCGGTGCTCCTGACCGTGGCCGCCGTGCTCGACTAGGGGCTGCTCTGCCCCGTCGTGTAGGAGCGACGGCTCGGCTGTGGCGGCAGGGCCCGGGCTGGGTGAGGGGGGGGCAGCCTCAGGCCTGGCTGTCTTGGCCCAGGCTCGGCCCGTCCTCCTCCGGCCCCCTGGGTTTCCGCGCTGCGCTGTGCTGTGTGAGGAGCCTCCCCTGCAGTGCCTGCCTCTCCAGCGTGGCGAGCAGTCCCCTCTCCCAAACCCGAGGAGGCATCTTTGCCTTCGCTCCTTTCTCAGACCTCTCTGGGACCCTGAAGTTTTTCTCAGCTCAGGTCCATTGCAGCCGTCAGGTAAAAGACCACCTCGGTGGTCACAGAGTCACAGAGCATCAGGTAAAAGACCACCTTGGTGGTCATTAGTCACAGAACATCAGGTAAAAGACCACCTCGGTGGTCACAGAGCATTGGCCCAGGGGTGCCGGCCCGCCTCTGTGTGCTCCTTTGATACCAGCAGGTTTTGAGCCTCAAGCTGCAGCATCGCCTGGGGACATCCTCTCCCTGCGTGGTCATCTTACTCCCTCCCATCTTCCCTCACCTTTGCCTCCTTGCTCCTTCCTGGCCTTCAGCAGCCTCCAGGGAGCTGTGAGCACGGGCACATGGCGGGCACGCTTAAAGGGCTGCTTCCACTGAGCGTTCCTTCATGGAAGGAAGAGCAATGCGTGTTTATTTAAGTATGTCAGATTACTGCACTTGTTTCGGCTCTGCTTTTCTGGTTATACCTTCGCTTTTTTACATTCATATGTGCTTCAGAGCCTTGACTCTTCTGGTTACAGCAAGGTTATTTTTTCATCAGACCACAAGGAGCAGGTTTGTTAGAGTACTCTGATTATGGGGCTTGCAAGACTGTATTCCCTCTAAGACAGTCTACTTGATTTCTTCCCTAGGACAGTATGAATGCTGACAAAGATTTTCTACCTGATGTTTCCTTTGAAACCCTAATTTTGATCCTTTAACCTTCATATGTCTTCCTGTTCCCTACCCCGCCCAGAATATTTTTTATTCTATTGGGAAATGGTGAGTGCTGTTGTATATACAAATGTTAAAGTATTCTTAAATAAAGATGTTTAAAAGGCAGATTGGTTTATTTAACTGACATTTTAGGGGATATTTTAAAGGCATTTCTCTCTAAATTATCCAGATAGAACTTACCTTCAGGTCAGTGGGATTTATTTTCACTAAATTAAGACATCGTATTCTGTGTCTCCGTTCAGCAACTAACTCAAATATTTGAGAAGACTCAAATAGAGAAAGTTCTTCTCAGTTTCAGAGGAAAATTAGTTCCAAAGAGAACTTCAGTGCTAATGATTACAACTACATTTCATGGAGAGCTGCGTTTTGCAAGAATATCTCATCTAAGGTGAGCTAGATGGCATTTGGCTGGAATCAGGTGATGACAACCACTCTAGATTGAGAAATGCTTACTGCAGAATGTGTTCCCAATTTGGAAGATCTGAAATGTAGAGAAATTTATTTAATTCCTGCAAAGATACTGTTCTTGTCGAATGACAATAGCTTGAACACAGAACATGGTAGTTAATTAAGAAAGATTGTAAAAATTTATTTTGCAGATCTCTGCAACAATGCTAATTCCAGCTCACGGTCAAGGACTGACTGCTTCAGCCTGCCCTGCCTCTTGCAGTTTTCTCTCTGCACAGGCAGCTGAAGCAACTCTGCAAAATGTAATCACCTTGTTTGGATCAAACCATGAAGCTTTCAAGAATAAAGGAAAATACACTCTCCTTTCCGCTTCCCCCACCAGCACTATAACACCAAATAAACACGTAAGTAATTTGCTGGCCAGGACAGAATATGGAGCACAGATGTAACACCCTGGCCCTGATCGTTGCTTCTCAGTTTCAGAGGAGGCAGTGTGCCCTGACTGAATCTCCAGTGACCTGCAAAGATAGATCAAGTCCAGACGTTTGAACCAAGTTTTTCCTTCAAGCGATGAATACTTAGCTACCTGAGAAATTCCACTCCTGAAAAATGCAGCTTTCCTGGAGTGATGGAGCAGGTGTATGCCTGCTTCAGCGGTGGCTAGATGTAGCTTTATTAGTTGAGAGACCTGGGATCTTTCCTTTGCGTTTGAGCATGTCATCTTTACCACTAGCAAGAGGTTGTTTTGGGGTACAAAATGTTTCAAATGAAAAAGTAAAGAGATAAGCACGTAAATGTGAGAAAGATACTGGAGGTTACACTGCCACACACATGGAAATGTAAGGGAGTATGAATGGATGTGGAGGATATCAAGAGATGGTGGAGGGGATGTACCGTTATTTATTCAGTGATTATTACAAGAAAAGAAGGCAAAAGACCATGAAGTAGTCAGCAGAGTTGTTAATGTCCACCTGTTATTTACTAAGCAGAAACTGGGTCTTGGCCTTCTTCCTGTTGATGGCAAATGTCTTCTCTTAGAGAACAGTAATGATTCCTACGGGTAAAGAGGCACAGCTTTTCTTCCTGCTTTCACTATCTCAGAAGGCCTTGATCTGTGTTGCAGCTGCCAGCTGAATAAATTTGGTATTACCTGAAACTTCCCAGATTAAATTATGTAACGCATTATGCAAGCATGAACAGAACAGAAATAATCCAAAGTTATTTAAGAGATTAGAAAAATGAGAGCATGTGAGAAAATGAGAATAGGGAAAAAACGTGCAAATACAGCTAGGACAAAGTATGTTAATCATTCATATCTAATGGAATAGACAGACCAGAGCAGAATGGTTCCAGAAGATGATTATATGCTCACTGGGTGTAGTGCACAGTAAAAATGAATACGCTTGAAATCGCCTCTGGCAGTAAAACTGGCCACAGTAAATCCAGGCCTCCCATAAAGGCAGAGGAAATTACATGGCATGCTTACTAAAGCTGGTGAAACAATAAAATATTGGAAGCTCTCATTGCTGGAAAGATACTGGTAATTTGGAGGGAATTTGTAGAAAACTGGCAAGAAGTGGATTGCCGGAGATAGAGATACTAGTTTAGAAAGAGGGATCAGAAGATTTAAATATCTGTAACTTGGCAGTTATGTCCACTTTCAGATATTTTAATAATGTGACTACCAAGGAAGGGAATAATCTGGAATTGCTTTCGACATTCAGGGATAGAGTTATCATGGTAATATTAAATATTCTGCAGCTTTGGTCCCTGAAAAGGATCTCTGAGGCATATAAAAGCCTCTCCCACTAAAACCACCTTGAAAAATATAAACACAAAAAACACTAGAGTTCTTCAACAGCAAATATCGTTGTTTGAGTGAAAATTATTTTGAAATGGAACTTTCTTTTGATTTTGGACCATTGTTCCTTTTTATTTTGTTCATAAAATGATGAAGATATACACCTCTTTCCAACTCTAGGTGCCTTTAAACACTTTAAAATCACAGTAAACTTTAATAAATTGACACAAGTTCTGTTTGCCGGTCACCACTGCCATAATTACAAGTGCTATTTCTTCTGCTGAATATTGCATTAACATAATTTCTGAACTCACACTTTAATTTTGTCCCTAACTAACACACAGAATGTACCAGTGCTTGAGGTTTGTTGTGCTAAAGAATGGGTGCTGAGCTAAGGAGCCTGTGTAATGTATAAGATTTTTATCCTGCATTGGAAAGCTCATACTGTGTACTTCCGTTTATGTCAGCTGTAGCACATGGAAAGGCAAAAGAGACAACACTTGAGGAAGAAAATAAAGCGAAATGATTTGGAGCTTCAAAGATAAAACTAATACTCTGAATTCCACCCAGAGCCACAGGCAAGCGGTTCAGTTTGGCACTGGCTGCTGTAAATGTAATTTTCCTTAATATTCAGATTATCAGTGCTGCTCAAATTATCTCAGTTTATCAATAGAAAATTGAAAGTATCCTACCTGATGGATTAAAATAGAATAGGACATAACAAGTCCCTTCCAGAATAAAAGTTTTTATTTATTTTTCCAAGCATTAATTTCAGAAGAAGAGCACTTTACTTCTGTTGCTACCTGGGTACCCAGGAAAAGGCATCACTCCAATCGAGGTTATGGATCCTGGTTCAACAAGACGCTTAAGCTGGTGCCTAATTTTAAGCACTACCCCAGCTGAAAAAACTAAGCCTGCTTCCCTAAAATGTTGCCATGCGCTTATTAACTTCATCAACTAAAGGCTCTGAATTGCAAACCTAATTCTCCAATTCCTTCAAAGCAAATGTGTTTGCTGACCTTTTGGTGTTTCTCTCACTCTATCAAAATTTAAAAAGCCCTGTTCAGACAGGATTGGAATGGGATTTTTATGAAATGTCCTGCAGGAAATACAGCTGTGGTGTATTTATAGTTAAAGAAAAAACCCCAAACTCTAAGTATCTTATATTTATGATTTGCAGTAGTTTCACCATTCCTAACAAAATGCAAAATTTTCTAAGGCTGCTGCCTGCTTTCTGTTCGTTGTCCTTATCCTGACATATATATAGACCCATGGTCCTTCCTTTCTGAATTTCTTTACTGTCGAGATTTTCTAATACTGCTTCATGCTTTGCCTTACTTTAATCATTATTTTTCATATCTTTCTTTCATAATTTTGCACCATATTTAAGTTTTATCCACCTGACTACCCCCTCTTTCTTGTTGCAAGTAAGATTAACATCCTCTGCACCAAATTCTTCAGTTCAGTTATATAATTTGGGATCAAGAATTGACTTCTGAAAGGCCCAGCTCAACAGCTCTTCTTAGAAGTCAGTGAACTATTATTATAATTATTCTGTGTTCACAAATTTTAGATTTCTGTAGCTACTTTGAGAGGCTTGATTATAAACCTCCTTTCTATAATTTCCTTTTGAGACTATCACGTGAAAATGTAGAAGGTGTCTTGCGGAGTAGGTGTCTATGCTCACTGTGTTTCCCTTGTCTGTAAACTGTCAGTAAATTGACACAAGCATTGTGAAATTAAGCACTCATACCTGAAGATAGTCTAAAAATTAATAATTTTCCACTGCATTAATATGTACATGCTGCACATGTTATATATTTAACTCAGGTTTAATGGGATACTTGAAAATCTATATTTAACAGGGAAACAGGAATATAGCACATTTGCTTCAGAGAAACTTTAACTTTTGGGATTCCTTGATTGCTGAGTGCTTGATTTTAAAAGCTGTAGCTTGCATCTTTATTAGTATAATTTGACTATTATTTTAAAAGAAATAATAGTGATGGATGCTTAGGAATATTTAAAATAGGGTTCTTCAGCTGTGCTATGTACCAGCTTTTCACGCAGCTTAGCTGGGAGCCAAGTCCTTTTCTAAATGTACAGACTTCCCAGCCTTTTCTGTGGAACTGTTAAGTTGCTCAAATCTAAATTTACCTCCTTCTTCAGCAATTTAGCTTATAGATGTGTATACCCCAGTAGCTGGACAGTTACCATCCAACAGGCCACATCTGTCATTGTTGGACCAATCGATCATTCAGTATCCTAGCAGGCTCCTCCATTGACTTCAGGAACCAGATCCAGATCTGCTTTAGATCCGAGAATCATGGACTGATAGTCAAAATTAGGGACCTCTATTATGTAGTTGAGTTGAGCTTCTCAAAATAGCCTTAGGGGGTTAACGTATCCATATTACAATGTCAGATAGGCACCTAAACCCTTTAAGGTCCTCTGGATATATCACTCTGTGTTCATACCACCTGCAGTATTCTTCAACTTCTACATCTGTACGAGTAAATACATAATGCCCTTTTGGGATATAAAGTAACTATAAAGTTATTTGAATGCTCTCCATTGTATTATAGTAAACAGACAAAACAAAAGATCACACTCATCTTTACACTGTCAGTATTTTTCCAATGCAGAAGAGGCATTTGTTAATAGGGAATATGGAGTCTTTGACATTTTGGGTCCCAATCCTTCAGTGAAGCTAGTCATGCACCTGCTTACTTTGTGCACAAATCATTCTAATGAATTCTAAAGGACTATTCATGTGCATAAAGCTAAGCCTGTGTGTAAAAGCCTTTGCAAGACTGGGCCTAGGTTGTAAGTTTGATAATGACCTGAGGCTGATTCAAGAGAGAACAAGCAGTCCTTTCTGAATGTTGAGAAGTATAACACCAGCTCAGCTGCACAGGTATGGGCAGTGCTAAGAAACCGCGTAGTACGCGGAACTCTCAAAACTGACCCCCAAAAAATGACAAGGGATATCAGAGATATTTTTTCATTTACATTTTATAATACTGCATTTTACCTTAATCTTTTTCATTCTTGGCTTCAGCTTAATTTCATTGTGGCTATGAATTCCATTTGAATATCTTTATTGCAGGAGCTCAGAAACTTTCCTGTTGTAAATGGATATAAATGTGTATATAGCCTGTATGAAAGAGTAGATCTTCTTAGAGAATGGTAAGTGTGAGACATCGTAACTGTGCTCTTTGGAACATTTTTGCTTGAGGAGAAGGCAACACATCAGCACTGTTTCATAAAGAAGTGCACAGAAGAGCTTTCCATGCTTATTTGTTCGTACTGTGCCATATTCTGGCTTCTGCTGCAAGTGCTTTGTGCTGCTCTGCAGCACTTTATGTTCTCAGAGACAGCGCATCACCTTCAGGAGCCTCCTGACAAGATCAGGGCAATTTCAGTCGTTGTGATACATCTCCTGAAACCTTTTTCTTGACAGTGCTTCCATGAGTTGCTTCCATTGGCAACTTCCATAGAATTTCGTACGGTTTTTTTCATGTGTTTAACATCAAACATGCAGGCAGTACTACTAAAATCACCGTGAAATCAATGAGATTACTTAAATGTAAACTGAATTCCTGCTTGGGACTATAGATTTGGGCATTTAAGGTGCTGAGTGTATGAAATAGGCATGTTTATGCACAGTCACAAAAAAGAAATGTTTTATTTTGCATAAAGCTAACTGTTGTCTTATCCTGATCTATTCACTGCTAAAATGATTGCTGTACTTAGTGGCCTTTAGGTAACGCTGACTATGAAATGTCACTTGTCTGTTAGGCTCACTAAGATGAAGTTGGCACAAAAGAGGGAGAGAGTCTTTGTCCTGCAGCTTAATCAACTTTTAGTCACACTAGACTGGTCCATCAGAAAATTCCAGTTTCCCCAGTTAAAGGATGAATTTAATAACCTCCGCTGGGTGAAGAAGCGAGCAGATTAGGCATGGAAAAAAAACATACTAAAGCTGCAGTGGGTGAAGGTGATAGTCCTGGGACCACCACTGCTGGCTTTGTTCTAGTTGTTGGCCTTGGGGACATGACAGATCTTTTGCTCGGTTTGATGAAGGAAAAAGAATGAAGAAGGTACCTCTTATAAGGCATGGTGCTCCTTTACTAACCTTTTAATTATTATTTAAACGAAGATTAAAGTTATGGAGTTGGAGAGTATTTTGCTGTTTTATAATTTAGCACTTCAGGCTAAAGTTTCCTTTATGTTCTTTCTGTTTTTATGCAGGCAGCCTAGAAGATGGACATTTGACAGGCCACAATAGACTGCTCCTTTCCCAGGTATCTCCTGCTTGTTTCCTTTATCTGTGAATAGGAAATGGCTTAAAGGCACCTGTGTTATGAAGGTCCCAGGGGCAGCTGCCTGACTAGTGAATGCCTGATTATGTGTTAACATGCTTTGTCAGATATTGGCAGAATCTGTTCTCTTCTTTTGCCTTTTCAGCAAGGGTACCATTGACAGACTGGCTACCCATTTATAGAAATGTTGTCCATCAAACTGTGAGGAAGGACAATGGTGTTTTTCTGTGGCCAGTGACTGTGGGAAACTTTTCTTTGGCTATTCAGGCAATTTTTGTAGCTTGCTCTGAAGAGGAGAGACTGATGAGTGCAAAAAGTACAATTAAGCAAAGCCAGACTTCAATTGAAGGCTGTAGTGTAGTCTGCTGTTCTCATTTTTTTATTTGGAAAAAAAATCTATGGGTTTTCACATTGCTGTGTGGCATTCAGCAGGGGGCTATTACAATCCTAAATTTTTTTTCTAGACCACCTAATTCTAAGTAAAAATTAAATGTAATGAGAGCCACTTGGAGTTCTGAATATTTTAAAGCATAATTCCCACAGAAGGGATTCGACCTAAACTGCGTAGAGCATCAGTTGGCTAATTATAGCTGCATTTTATATTACAGCAGGTGTCAGATGCAGTCATCTCAATAAAGTCCACATAATACTCTGGAAAATAACAAAAGCTTTTCTTTCAATGTGGGTACTAATTTCTGCTAGGTGTCATATGAGCGCTGATACTTCTTATTGGCATTAACAAGAGCACTGCAGCACTCAAACATGCTTTTTGCTTAGGATGAATTGATACTGTAAAGCACTTGCTAGTCAGCCTTGGCAGATGTCAGTAGTTAATACTAGTGTTGCAGAGGTTGGTATATAATGCAAAGAGTCTTATGTAAATACTTTTAGATGATGAGCTGGTTTTGAGAACGAGTGTGAACCGTGCACCAACTTACTTAATGAAAGCTAAATAGACAACAGCAGGATAAAGGCATTTCCTTCTGCTTCTATCTTATTTTAAGTCCTCTGCAAGGAAAGGGCAGATGGGAAGGCAGTAAAGTAGATGAACAAAAATATTCAACTTAGTAAGCACTTCATGCTTTTACACCATTTTCCCAATTCAATGGAAGCAGCAAGTTTGAGTTACTGAAGGGATGGGTGAGAAAGGTCTTTCCTGAGCCTTGAAACTGAGATTCCCTAAAAATCACGTCTTCAGAGCAGCCTGTATGTGATGAAACTACAATCTATAGGCATTGGATGGTCACCTGACTTTTTAATTAAAAGATGCGATTCTCTGATTCCAAGAGGAATGTGTTTTAAAATATTCATGAATCAGTAAAATAAATACTGAAGTGGGTAGCTTGCACAGAAGCCCTTGAATACAAGGAATTGTGATGACATTGAAGTGGAATTGCAGGCACAATGAGCAGGGTGAAAAGCACAGGCAGCAAAGCCTGCCCAGCTGATTGTGCTTGGCCTAACATGCAACGCAGGCGCTTCCCCAGCTTGCCAGGTACCCTGAGGAGCAGTAAGATGGGAGAAGCCTCAGAACCGAACAGTAGGGTCAGGTCATGGAAGGTTTGCTGCTTCTCCTGAAGGGAATAGGATGTGCCTGGTCCAAGCACAGCCGAGCAGAAGGAATTCAACAAAGAATAACACCAAATGTTAGGCTAATCGTGCAGGAGGAACAAGCATCCAGCAGGCACTAGCAAAACAAAGGAAATTTGACAAATGATGAAAATCGCCCGATGTTTGAGTCTTCCGCAAGAGCAACAAGCCACTTAATGCTCTACTATCTCGTGCTATATATCTCTCCCCCACATTGTCTCCCCTGAGAAAAAGTACTCCCAAACACCAGGCTGCCTTTGTCTCTGGCATAATGCCCATGGAAAATTGCAGAGGTTGTAGAAATAATAAATACAACTTAATATAATAAATCTTTTATTTTTAAAATGTAATGAAGTCAGCCGAACAAAACTGAACCACAAGTTCTAGCATGTTACCTTAGCAACTCTGTAAGAAAAAACAATCTCAGGTTATGAAATATCATTTAATATTTTGCAGAACTGTAGAATAGTTTAAATTATAATCTTACCGCATTACATACTGAATATACTAACATGTAGAAAGAGCCTGGTTTTGGCTTGAAGACTAGATGCAATAAGTGATTTGTAAAAAACAATTGAAAGTAAATTGGGGATATATATTCATATTAAGAGTACATGTATTTCTGGACTGGCATATACATATTGTTCAAAAAAGTTTCTAAATACAATAATGAACACATATAACCCATATAGCCTCTAAACCTGGCCAAAACCAGCTACAGAAAGCAAACACAGAGGTGCAGAGAAGAAAATGAAGGGAGAAATAATTCCTTGGCTGCTCTGTGCCTTGCATCAGGGGAGCAGAGCGCTGTCTACGAGAGAACTGCTTTAGCTCTCACACATGAGGTTACCTCCGAGGAAAAGACATAGGAAAAGGCCTGAGAACAAAAGACCAATTATAAAAGCTGAAGTCATGATTACCATTGTACAAATTAATTTACTAATTTACCCCATTTATTCTGCATAGCCACTTGCTGAAACCTTTTAATATTGAGAGCAGCCCAGCTTAACTTAGAAAGCTCTGAGGAGTTCTGTGAAAGGTTGGGAAGGTAAACAAAAGGTGGAGTTAACTGCAGGAACTGTCAACCTAGTTGTCCTTTGGTTATCTCCTTTTCAGCTCAAAAGGCACGAGGAAACCATCACTGTACTACATTGCTTTTGCACTATTGCTTTCCCCCGTCTTAAATTTTTGGTGTTGGTATGTGCTCCTGTGCATGTGATACAGAGCTGGGCATTAAAGAATAAAACCTCTTCCTGCTGGTAGGCATCCTGATTTTTTTTCATTCCAGGGGGAGAAGGTAAGGGGTAGTTATCAGCAAGTAGACATGCTGTTGTAAAAAGTAACTACCAATAGCATCACTCAGAATTTATTACCCTCTGCAGATGACGAAACCCTAATGGCTTCTCCTTGTGATGTCTCTGAAGGATTCTTTGGAAGCAGGCAACTGACAGACAGTTCCTGTGGTAATGACTGTTACTGCCCTATATATAACATGAGTTTTTTGTGTATGTAATTCTCCTAGATTATTCTAAAAAACTGAATGAGTCTAGGATAATTTTGTATATCACCCACTGTGAAAATTGCTTTGGTGGCAAGCAAAATCAACTACTCTGTGACCTACACTTCTTGATATTAGAGGTTATATGAAACTTCCTGCACTCTCCTTTCTCCACAGTTATTGCTACTTCTTCCCCTCCATTTTTACTCTAAGATTACAGGGATGTGATTGCACAATACAGGCAGCACAGATGGCAGCTGAAGGTCTGTATCTGCCAGGTGTCTGTGTAACAGCTGAGTCAGTGTATGCAGCTGAGCACAGCTCACTTTCCAACATCGATGTTCAGCGCCATTTCTCTGAATCGTGGCCTGGCCTTTGGAAGTACCTCTGGCACATTTTAGACTGTACTCAAGTACGCAGTACTTTGGCAGGCAGAAGTCAGAGGAAGTCTTGCTCTGAATTCACTATAAATGCTCAGAAGACAGAAATACTTCCTCCATTTGTCACTGTGGATGCAAAGGATGGACTTAATGTTGTAAAGCACTGGGAAAGTGTAGGGCCTATATGAACTTATCACCTATAAAGAGTATGTAAATAATCACTTATACTCAAAGAAAGTTTGTGGGAGATCTGCTCAGGTTTGCTGACAGATTCCAGTAGAGAGAGGAAGATGAATCTTTAGCACTAATGAGGAAGTCATGTAGTCCTATGATAGGAGAGAAGAACTGGTTCTCATAGTTTGGGAGAGCAGGATGGTGTCATTCTGAGTGCTGTAGAATTGCTTTCCTCTTGACAGGGCTCAGGTACATCCAACAGCTCCTTTCTGATAGTTGAGGTTCACAAATCAGCTGTCATGGGGAGAGAAGTGGTGTGATGGAATATACGCACTGTCTTAGGACAGTACCACAGTGAGATACCCTTTTCTGTCAATACTACAGTTATACACCAGTAGACAGTGGAGATACAAGCTCTTCCAGCGTCATGCTGCTGGTCCCCATGTGCAAACAGATGCAAGAGGTGGGAGACTGGGAACCTTGACTGAAGGGGGAAAAGAAATCCCACAAAGAAAGATGGCTTACGCAAGAAGGAGTTTGGGAAGAAGAGGAGGTTTGTACCTTTATAGGTCCAAGAACTTCAAACAGCTGAGGGAACAAAGGAAGGTAGAAAATGCAAGAGGGAGTTCTGGGCATGGTGCCTGCTGTGACTGACACACTAAGGGACCAGAAAGGGAGCCAAAGCCTGATGTCTGAGAAGGCTTTGTGCTTCTCCAGTAGTTTTATAGGCAACGTTATTTCATTGTCTGCATGAAACATTAGAGATCCTTACAATGCTGTAGATCCAAGCAAACTGGGGAGATTTGGGTAGGAAAGTTGTTCCCTTGAGTGGCTTCACAGGATCAGCTTACAGAAGGGGGTGGGTGCTGGGGAGTGGGAAAGACAAAAAACACATAGGAAAGAACTGAAAATTCCCAGGGAATTCCACTGACCATCATAGCTGTCAGGAAGGTGGTTTGTGCATAAGAGTGGCAAGATCCCAAGGGCGCCAGCAGTACTGTACACTATTTGTGATGATTTTGCAGCAAGATACAGGGACGAGTTCATCCACTACCAGCGCGTCGAAGAACTGAGCTATAGAGTTTAGTGGTGGACCATTTCATTCCTAGGTCCAAGCCTATGAGCATGAAACAATGATACTTGCTGCTCCATGTGAAAGATGTATTTCCTTTGAGAGCTAACTCTTTTTCTTTTGTTAAAGGAGAAAATAAGATTTTCATAAAAGAGTAAGATAAACACTTGATAATATGTCGGTGGACATAGTTTCATTATACTTCAGCTGTGGCATGAAAGACCATGAAATATCTTCATCTGGCGTTTCATTAAACCACACTATCTTTAAACATATTTCAAGGAAAGTAGAGTTTGGAGTATTAAAAATGTACACAAAGATTTTGCAGGTAAAGAGTATGTGAAGGTTCAAGCAATCATCCAAGGCCAGAGTACCTGAAGAAAAGAGGCACTGCTAAATTATTATGATCTTAAAAATAATTACTGTAATACTTTGAAGAATACATTTGCCACAACAAATATAGAACGTATTTTCTAATTTCTATTATGTTTATCAAGGTCATTCAGTGACAGAATGCAATATCTTTTATTTTGCTCATTCAGATTCTGTCAGGTGCATAAATTCTACAGCTAATGTAGAAAGGCATTTAAAAATTGGAATTCATTAATGAAGAAATTATGTCTTTGCCCAATATCACACAATAATTTTTATCTTGTGAACAGAGTTTAACAATGCGTAGGCTGGCTTTATTCCACTAATACATACCATTTCCAAAAGTGTGTTGCCTATATATTAAACACAGTGCACACACAAGCACCCTAGCATTCCTTGAAAATGAATTTCAAATCCACATTTATTGTAAGTGCTTTGGGCAAGAACCATCTTTTGTTATTAAACAATGCAAATGGGATCTTGGCCCATAATTGGGGCTCCTAAGCACTGTGAATTCTTTCACCAATGTCTCACATTCTCTTTCTCCCGCTCTTTGTCCCTCTGCAGATTATGCCAGTGTTTACAAAGGTTGGGATCCCTTGCATCCTCATCAGTTTTTACATTTGCCCAAGAATCAGATTCAGCATTCTTCACAAAGATAAAAGGGCAACAGATCCTAACACATTTGTGCTTTTGAAAAGTAGAAAATCTGATTTCATGCATAAACCCCATCCTAAAGCTGTCTCCAAGGTGAAATTGTACCACTCTTGGTATAAAAAGTGGAAGGAGCCAGATGTTTAAACTACATACAGTGATGTGCTTGAGCACTCTTTCCTATGCTATAATCAGAAAATGCTGTAATAGCCTTATTTTCTAGTCTTTAACTACTGCAACTTTGCTTTAAATCTAATTTCTTTGTGATCAAAAAACACTTAAGACATTTAATTTGTGTCTTAGGTGATAGCCAATCTATGTATGGGCTTCTATCAGTATTATTTAAAATGATAATACTGGGCAAGAAGATATATTATTGAATGTTTATTTTACAGTTTCATTACCTGGACAGACACATACTCGAGTCATGCATTAATCACTGAATTACTAGACTGTAATGGTCAATTTATACATGACAGATCAGTATGTTCTATCATAAATAAAAGAGTGAGTTTACTAAAGTATTGATAATCCGTTGTGATTTTATTCAGTGACAGTGATTTAGTAAAACCAGAAAGAAACATGAAATTATTAAAGACATACAAAGAGCCAGAATAGGTGATACTGACAACTTAGAAGCTGCTTTCTAGGGTCTGATGCTTTAGCCTGTAGTTAAAATGAGCTTTACCACTGAAAGAGCATTGTGACCATAATGCTTGTTCCCCAAACAGGAGTGTTGTAGCAACAACTATTCAGTCACAGGTTCTTAGGTTGTTTGTATAGCATAAAGCCAGTAGAAACCATTGCAATTCTCTAGCTGGACCTCCCACATAACACAGAATTTCCTGGAATTAATTCCTTCTGGAATTAGAGTGTATGTTTGAGAAAACAGGCTCTTCTTGATTATAACATTTACAGAGAGAAAAAAATCTACCAAAACTCTGAGATGTTTCAATGATTATCATAACAATGAAAAATATGGGAACTTTAATCTAAATTTATGTAGCCTTTAATTTCAGCCACTGAGTCTTGTTGTACATTGATTTGCCCAGATTGAAGACATTGATCAAACTTCACCTTTCTTTAGTAAAAACCTTATAGAAATTGGACACATAGTTCTTTAACTTTCTTTCTAGGCTCCCCTAAAGATAGAACTTAGTGTGCAGAAAGCATATGAATTCAGAGTACTTCAGCTTGTGTGCTCTAGTTTGCCAGGCATGCCCATCTGATGAATGCTAAGTAGCCAAGACACAAACTACCTTACCTTAAAGACAATTTTAATGTAATGTCCATGAGATCTTTTATTTCATTTTGACATGAAACAAACTGCCTCTAAAAAAGGTTGAACCATCACCAAGGGAAAAAAGTGATGTACACCCTCTCCCTTTACTCTGTACTCTTGTATGGTGCATGCAGATCATAAGGCCACAGTTATCATTGCATATGCATCAGGCCAGGCTAAACCTTGTATTCTCAGAAGTATTTACTATGTTTATACTTCCATCTGGGCTGGTTAGGGAGCAGAACTGTATCGTTTCAGTTATAGTCTGCATTGTACATAGGCTATAGCTGTAGTTACGATTTTTCCTAAATATCAAGTATTGACTTTAAATTAATTAGGGAGGATAGAAAAAGTTGTCAGGGAAGGAAAACAGTTGAGGCCAAAATGTTCTCTGACAAGAAGCTCATTATTAATACTAAGACATCAATGGAAGCCTCACCTTTAAAGGAATCATGGTTAGAGGCTGGAAAAGGGTTAAAGAGATATAGGTACAGCAGAATGGCAAGGGAATCTTGCTGTCGCTTTATTTCATGGGACATGTTACACAGTATTAGTAGCCTGGATATGGATTTGGATGGTAGAACCACTGACAGGCACGTGACTGCATGGAACTGCAAGATGAGGAGCACAGCTCATAGTTCCACATTGAAACCCAGTATTCTGCTGCTAAGGAGCAGCAGGCCCAGATGATAAGGACCCCCCACAAAGAAGCGGACCTCCGGAAAGATGCAACAAGTCAATTTTTTTCCAATATTGATTTAGGCAGCTGGTGTTACCAGCATCATCGTGGTATTTCAGAACTCTACCCAAAGCAACACTGAAATGAACCAGATGTGGACAGTGTGTCATCGAGTCCCTGTTGAGCTAGATATGCAGTGCCTGAGAAAGGCATTCTTAAGGTAGAAAACACATTACCATCATTTTGAAGCATTTAGCTGCAAATATCAATTATGTCAGTAGCTTGACATAACTGCCTGATCCAAATTCAAGGCGTCCTTCTTAGAAAAGATCTGAAACTGAGAGCCCCAAGAGCTGTTAGTACTACAGGCTTCAGCACAGTGTTGCAGGGAGAAATCTCATCTGAATTTCTGCCATATCCTTGTAATTAACAACATCACAGATTTCAGATTCAGCGCATCCCACTGAGAGTATTCTTATCGGCTTCCTTTTTCCTACGACAAAACCAGGCCGTATTAAACCATGTATTGTTTGCTTGAACCCCATTACCAAACTGCAGATGACTTGGTATCTGGTTTCTCTTCAGGCACTTCTACCTGAGATACCATTAGGATGGCCCAGCCACAGGACTATATTCGCAGCTGTAGGGCAATTCTGAGCAGAAAAGTCCTCCCCTTCGTTAGAAGCAGGGCCAGCACGCATAGTGGTGTGCGAGGAGTGCGGGTCAGAGATGTAAATGTGCATGCATCTTTTGGGGAGCAGGCTAAAGAAACCCAATCTCATCCTCCCATCTGGGTCCTCTAATCACTTTAGCTGAAGTCTGACTCGGTCATGCTTTGTCTCTACCTGAGCCTACAACTTCTGTATTCCTCATTGTTTTAAAAAGAGATGGAAGAGGTCTCCCAGTGAGAAAAGCCAAAGTCTTGTGATGACATCTGGTTGTATTGGGCCCTTGTAGTTATGCCACTTGTTTGGGAGGCAGGACCTTTGAGTAAGGGCACCTAAGCCAAAATTTTCTTAATTACTCTTGAAATTAATATAATCATCAAATGATAATATAAAAGTATCGTCTTGCTCTTCCAAATACAGAATCCAAGTATTGATACAGTGCTTCTGTTTAATTATAATTAGTTCTGCCATTTTAATCTAATAAAGTCTCAATATCTCTCTTTGGATTTCTTTTGTTCCCAAAATTTTTAAATGTATTTTTTAACTGTGTAGTTTTCATTCTTGTTAGTTTGCTCTAATTTCTCTTCTCTGATCAGTATCCATTACCCTTAACTTTTCTTTTCCTCCATTTGTTTTATATGAAATGTGAATCCACTTATCAATTATTTTTACAGCTGCTTTCACTCGGCTGTAGGCTGGATTTGTTGCTTAATTAGTCTGCCTTTCTTTACTTGTTATGCTAATGTTTTGGGAGATATTAAAATGTTCTTAAGAAGATAACAATTAGTAGTCACTTTTTTTTCATTCGTGTTCTTCTCACATTTGATTTGATTTGATTTGATTCCAGATTGGATTTTATTTTGTTTAGCCATGAAATTTCCTCATGATCCCTTGAACCTAGGCAACCACTAACGCTTAGTTCAGCAAATAATTACCCTTTACCTTCTCACTATGAGGGCCAAGATGGAAACCTACACAGTAGAGTCAACAGTCTGAACAAAGACATCATCACCTAGGGTTTCCTAGAGGAAATCCAGTGATGTTTTTATATTGGAAACATGAGAAACACGAGAGGTCTTGTATTGGAGCCCTCTGAGGGGGACCACATTTTGGCCAGTCCTGGCCTTATGCCAGACTACCACCTCTCCACTGTTGATTTTAACATCCCAGTCATGTGGGTTTCCTTTCAAGTCTCAGTATCATAGAATCATAGAATAGTTTGGGCTGGAAGCGACCTTAAAGACCATCTAGTTCCAACCCCTCTGACACGGGCAGGGACACCTCCCACTAGAGCGGGTTACTCAAAGCCCCACCCAGCCTGACCTGGAACACTTCCAGGGATGGGCATCCACAACCTCTCTGGGTACTGTTTCAGTGTCTCACCACCCTCACAGTAAAGAATTTCTTCCTAATATATAATCTAAATCTGCCCTCTTTCACTTTAAAAACATTACCCCTTGTTCTGTCCCTACACACCCTTGTAAAATGTCCCTCTCCAACTTTCCTATAGGCCCCCTTTAAGTGCTGGAAGGCTGCCATAAGGTCTCCCTGGAGTCTTGTCTTCTCCAGCCTGAACAACCCCAACACTCTCTGTTTTCATAGGAGAGGTGCTCCAGCCCTCTCATCACCTTCATGGCCCTTCTCTGGACCTGCTCTAACAGATCCATGTCCTTCTGATATTGAGGGCCCCAGAGCTGGACACAGTACTCCAGGTGGGGGTGTCACGAGATACAAGTGGAGGGGCAGAATCACCTCCATCGACCTGGTGGACATGCTGCTTTTGATACAGCCCAGGATACCGTTGGCTTTCTGGGCTGCAAGTGCACATTGCTGGGTCATGTCAAGCTTCTTATCCACCAACACCCCCAAGTCCTTCTCCTCAGGGCTGCTCTCAATCTATTCTCCACCCATCCTGTGCATGGGATTGCCCTGACCCACGTGCAGGACCTTCCACTTGGCCTTGTTAAACTTCATGAGGTTGGCACAGGTCCACCTTTCAAGCCTGTCCAGGTCCCTCTGGATGGTATACCTTCCCTCCAGTGTCTTGAACACACCACACAGCTTGGTGTCATTGGCAAACTTGCTGAGGGTGTACTCAATCCCATTGTCCATGTCACTGACAATGTTGAACAGCACCGGTCCTGGTACCAACACCTAAGGAACACCACTCGTCACTGGTCTCCACTTGGATATTTGAACTGTTTACCACGACTCTTTGAGTAATAACAATGACATTGATTTTAGGCTCATAATTTACCTATTCCGATTCCCTCCCACCCATTTTTTTTCAGCTGGGCTTCTAGCTGTGGTGTTTTAGCAATTCCATAATTTATTCTCTTCATGCTCTTTGGTGTTTTGATTAAGTCTGTTCTCAACAACTCCATCTTTTGTTCTGTCTAAGTGCTTGTTTGGTTCCTCTTCCACTCTGCAACAAGTTAAGTGCAACACCTCCTCTGACTCCTGTAGTTGGGCCATCTGCTAAAATACTGGTTCCTTCTCCACACCAGAAGCCACTCAAACTGTGCAGCCTGTACCCACCCACAAGATAAACTGATACTCCATCCACCTTGCCCCATTTATCTAATAAATCACTCTTTGTTGTATATTTTCTGTTGTCTCAGTGGAGGCTTGCAATATTCTGTGATAAAGTGTAGGATTGCATCAAGCTAATTACCATCTTGTGAGCACTGTGTGGTAGTAGTACTCATGGAATACATTTCCATTAACATCATAATCTCAGGATATATTTAAAATGGGGGTATAAATAAGAAGGGCTCAGAAAAGTGAGTATTTATAGGATCTATTCTACACATAGCATTTAGCTCCCCTTTCCTCTATTTAAACATCCTCTGTCAGTCTTCCCTGCCTTCAGCTGTAAGTAGTAGCGCTGTTGTAGCAGTGATGCTGGAAGAACAGGCAGAGATACAGGACATGGAGAAAGAGACAGATCAGATCAGCTGGTGTAGTTACAAAAGAGAGACAACCTTTTGAGAGCCATCTCCTCGCCGAACCGTTCACCCTGCAGAGCTGTGATCAGGGACTACCTGAAAGCTTGTCCCCCTTTCCCACCTCCACTGGCTTGTCTTAAAGAAGACATTCTTTCTTTGTACAAATTGTGTGTATCCTAAATCGCAATAAGATGATGTTGCTTGCTTTAATTCATTGATGAGTTTTGTCTGGACTTCTTTATTCAGAACCTGAGTGAGCAATTTTGGATGTCCAAGGTCTCCTCTTTGAGAGAGAGTTCTATCTTGCATTCTTCCTGTGCTTCTTTTTTGTAGCATTGTCTTTAGCAAATGATTTGGAGACCATTTGAATTCCCAGATTATGGCTATATCAAGGGTAATCGTTAAAAATCTTACTACATATTGTCTTTCTTTTAATCCCGTCAGTCTTCCCCACGTTTTTCCTGGTTAGGATTTCTCTTGTCAGACACTCAAAAAAAGTAAGAGGTCGAAGGGTAATGTGATGTTAACACATTTGTAATATTTTAACTATAACATTTGTGTGTCAAACAGATGTCTGCAAAGGTCTTGAAAGAAATGAAAAGCAAAATGCTGCTGTGCAAACTAATTCACTGTTTTGTCATAATATTTCCAGAATTGCAGTCAGATAGAAATTAGTTTGAAGGATTTTTTCTGTAATGACAATTTTCATTGTGAACTTGACATTCAAGTTGAAATCTCAGACTGCTACTGATATTGGAGGAGAAACAGAAAAGGACTGGAGGGAAAAACAGATAATTTTTTAGCTGAATCTGTTCCAATTTATATTATCTCCTATGTAATTATGTATTTGGCTCTTGTGGTAGTGATATGTTTAATGTAAAATGATACAATCATGAACTTTACTGAACAGATTTTATAGTACTCTAAATTTGATTAATATCTATATATCTCTATCTCTATCTAAATTTGATAATTCCACATCATAAAAATGTATTTCTATTGGGTGTGCTGCACAATTAATCTTAGATACTTTAATTACAGTTTATCTTAGTCAAGAATTTCAAGAATTTTGAGACACTCAAAATTTTCAGTTGCTTTTGAAAAATCTTGATCATAACACATTTTCATATTTTAAAGCTCATAAAATTTTCTGAGCCAAGGCACAACAAATTGCAGAGGGTGGGATCATGAAGTTGAATGGATCAGAAACTCGTAAGTGAAATCTCAATATTTTGGAAGTGTTGAGCGGGAAGAGGTTAAAAGTATCCTGTAATTATCAGATTTGCTTCCTGGTGAACATGTTGCAGAAATTGCTTCTTTTTTCATAGGAATTTTTTTTTTTTCCCCAATCTGTATTCTGTGATCTTACATTAGAAGGGGCTGAGCATGCTGTTCTCTGTAAATCATTTAAGCACCTGAGTAATTCTACTTACTTTAACAATACTGTTTCAGCATCTGCTTAGAGTTGTACACATGCTTAAGTGCTCTGTTGGGACTTAAATTATGTGGTTTTGGATAGCCTGATCTTGTTTTTAATATTGTCTCTAAATATATATGAAATGAAAGTACAAAGTCCTATCATTAATACCTGTATTGCTCTACTCCTATTTATTTCAGAGTAATAAAGTTTTCCTCTAAGAAGAAGTATTTACTTAATTCCTTTACCAACATCACAGCACACTATATTAGTCCTTGATTTAAAATTTTCCCGAATACTCTCTGAAAACAAAAACCAAATGCATGCTATGTAATCGTTCCCTTGATTATGTATAACCTGAAAGAAATTCAGAAGGTAGAGAAGCATGACCTTTCATTCCTGAAGCAATATTGGCTATCCTTCATCAAGCTGTGCTTTTCTAAATGGTACCCATTTAATGTCCAAAAATGCTTTTTAAGATTCCCTCCTCCCAAAAGGCATCCAAACTAAATGGCCTATAATTTCCTGAAGTGTTCCCAGAGTCTGTCTTCAATAATGACGTTGTGTTGGCCATTTTCCAGCCATCATGTCTTTTTCTGAATAGAATGACTCTGTAAAATGTCTGCAAAACTTGCAATAATAACACCCCTACTTTTTAAAAGAAATATTGAATATTGGTAATTATTGATTAGTGCAATGCTGTTATTAAATGTCAATATACTATTGCACTGTATTACAGATGAATTATTAGTTTCCCTTTCCCAAAGCCAAATCCACTGTCTATATTTCATCTAGAAAATACCCACTTGAGGCATTTACTATAAATGCATATTTGAATTATGTATCTGCTTGGATATAGTTATTGATAGTAAATGTCCCTAAAACAATGTGTTGTTTTACAAATAGAAAAGGAGCTAGATCACTTTGTTTAATACATTTTCTCATAAACTGAAATACAGTCTTTACAGCACAGATTTTAAAAAGACAGTAGCAGAAAGTTAGGGAGATATCCTTGCAATTTTAAACATAATTTCATTTAAAGTGCTTCAAAACTAAAGTAAAAAATAACCAGAAAATGTAGACGTAGGACACATACAACAATATTACATAAAAAAATGGGTATTAGGAATGCTTCTAGTACATTTGTAGGTGTCATGGCCTCTATGCTGTAGCTACAAGCCAACAGCTTGCCAACACAGACCCTGAAGTGTCATATTCCTTTCTAAATATGTTAAGTTTTGTAGTAGTAGAACTGTCATTGATATTTCTCTGAAACTGGATCATATGCCAGTACTGGAGTTTAAGCCTCACTATTCTGCATCCGTGTAATAAAGCAGTGGTTACTACCCCACAGAACCTACATTTGAAATATTGGAAGAGACAAAAATCCGGATGCTGCAAAAAAAGGGTGCAGGATAAGAGTTAGATGTCAGTCACTAGCAGTCCCTACGAAACTTCTGTTGAGGGCTCCTCATTAAGTCAATCTTAACGAACCGACCATATGCATCCACCCGTCTGCACCAAATGCAAGGTAAAATATGTCACGTGAAACTGCTTTCCATGAAAATAAGGCCACGTGCACGTATGGTCAATTACTACAGCTCAGTTGACACTCAATACTTTGCTAAGAGGTGGTACTGCAAGATGTCGGCGCCGTGTGTTTTGGTTAGTAATTTTTGTGAGGTTTTTGGTGGTTTGTTCAATATATTGCTCCAGCACTTCATTTGCAATACAAATTTTTCATTTTAAATAATTCATACTTAATTACAGTAGTTGTCAGTTTATGTGGTCCTTTTCATTCTTGAAATGCTTTAGAAGCATTAATTCCCACAAAGTTTTGAGAAGCAATTAAGTATTAATGTTCCATTTTTACAAACAAAAACCAGAAAATACAGAGGTTGGGCAAACATTTCTGAATATCAACTGTAAAATTAGGCACTGACTAGATAGATACATGATCTAATTTTCAGAGGCACTGAAGAAGGCATTTGCATATTCAGAATGGAAACTTTTGTCCTAGTAGTTAAATTCATAAAGAATCTTGAATACCATTATACTGAGCATTACAAGTTTTTAACTACCCGGGATCAAGACATGGGAGGAGTTCATTAACTCAAAATAATGTTTACAGCAGGTGAGCGTGAAGCTGCCTAAGCTAATACAAAGGAAAGACTGATTTCCAGATTCCAGCTGTATAAATAACCCTTCACAAACTTCCCTCCACATGGGCTGAAGAACTCTGCATCCTTTCCTGGCATGAACTGCTGAAGTCTTTTTTAGAGAAAAAGGAGATTGAGAGAACTGGGGACTGTGAGTATGACCATAACCCCTATTGCCTTGAGCACTCACAAGACTGGGGAAATTTCAGGGCTGCTGTTTAACGGCTCCAACAACCAATGAAAAATTGTGTCCCAAGAAGAGATTTCAGCCAGACAGTGAAGCTGTTGGGAGCTGTGGATTTGACCTTGCTTTTCCTCTCCGCCTGAGGAGAGAACTGAACCTAGGGGAAGCGCTCTGATTACCAGAGGATGGTACAAAAAGCAGGTCAGTACATACCTTTATTTTCAATAAAATAAATGGCTAACACTCATTTTCACACAAAATCAATCTCCTAGATGCACACTTCACATGCTCGGAGCACAGCTGCTATTTCAAGTTTCTAAATGGCGTTAAGTGGGATGCGCCCAGTTTCTTGATACGAACAAGGGAAAGTGGGTATGAGGTGGGTGCTCTGCTGCGGAGCATTTGTGAAGATATACGGAAAAAGATGTCTAAGTAGTAGGAATTTTAACTGGTAGTATTTCTGGCCTATGGGACTAAGTTGCAGCTTTGAATATTTTGACAAGAGTGGTGTTGAGACTGTTGTAATATCTGCCCTAAGGATATGTCTAAAATGGTAGACATTCAAGGGTTCACCTTGAAGTTATTCTCAGACATTTTTACCCCCATGAGCCAGTATTTCCTGTTTGCATCATAAATCTACGGGCTGTCACATGTTAACCAAAGCATTGCATTTCTATTTCACGAGCATAGAGATTTTTCCCAAGTTTCCTCGTGAGACACTGCTTTGAATCATTTGGCAGCCTTGTCTCTTCTTCTAGGCGAGCTTCCATTTATAAATAGTAAAGAAAGGAAGGAGGTACAGAGTCAGAAGCCAAAAATAGCAAATTGCTGCGTTCCTGGTGACAGCATACGAGTATCTTCCAATGTGAATTTCTGAGAAAGTGTAGAAAGACATGGCATAGTGAGTAACATCAGAGTGAGCTTCACACCCTGAAGTGCGGCAGTTTCTAGTACTGAGCTGGTGATTGTGTTTAAGTATTCACAATTCCTAAAAATTTATGGGTCCAGGATTGAAGGTGACTGTAAAATTGACCCCAGTGTAGGCATGGCTGGAGTGACAAAGCTACAGAGGGAAGCTGGGGCCAGAGCTCAAATCAGATGTTAGGATTTCTAGCTTCCTCCATCTGTAGCCCAGATCACTGCACATTACCTCTCCAAAAAGCTAGATTGAAACATAAAAGTTCTGTGTTGCACTCAGTGTCCAAGAAAAAGCAAATAACAATGAAAAAGGAAGAAAAACTGATGTGCAAATTGTTAAAAGCCATTTATATACATACTATTAGCAAAGGATTACATGCATCGATGAATCAGCAGTTTTAATCAGATGAAAATGCTTTTGAGCACAGTTCCAGTGTGATGAATATGCTAGAGTTGTAGATCACCAGGAAGAAGATTAATATTCTGTGTATAATTATACACATTTCTTCTCGATTCTTTTTTTGAAGACAGACAGCATATAGGATTTAAAGCAACAGTCATTCACTTCACATAAGCACAAAGAAAATGTTCAAGGAAACATGTAACTCCCTGCCCCCACCTACCAGCTTTCAGCATCTCTCTAGAAGACATTTTCTACTTAGTTTCTTGTCTTCTCCCATCTTGCTCCCCTGAGCCTGGTATCATTGCCCCACTCAACATTCTTCTTCCATCCTTTTTCAGGCACAGAGAGGCTCCTGGCAGGTGGCAGCGAATGCAGAAGCGCAGTGCTGGACAGTTAGCCCTTGCTGGCCATGGTCTTACATTCTGACCCTGGGACGAGATGTCTCATTGTAGCTGTGTGGTGACCCTTGACAATGGAAGCTCCTCTTGGTCCACTTGTAATGAGGTCTGCAGTGGATGAATATGTTAAATATTCCATTTACAGCCCTTCTAAGAGTGTGTCTTTCTTCACAGCCTTTGATGCTTTCTTCTTTCTTCAGTGGGCAACACTGTACCTTCTTCTTGTACGTAACCACACACTGTCCATCTTTAGCCGTGCTTGAAGGATCTCTCAGCATTTTCCCTGTCTCACCTGCACACTAGCTTGTCAGAATAGACCATGATCTCTGCACAGATGTAGCTGTTTTCAAATGTGTAGTCTGTTCCATCCAATTTCCATTTGGAAAGCCTGTGAGCCTCTTACTGGGATGAGAACGTGTGTTGTCTCTCTCTCGGCCGTTTGACACCAATAAGTTTAAACATTTGTGCTGTTTTGCACAGTGGCACAGGACATCTGAGGTAGAGTGTGAAGTGCAGTTTGGGCCAAGCTCATGGTTTTGTAGGACAGGGTGAACTTGGGCTTCTGTACACCATCCCGATATCCATAATATTCTGCAGGTTGGGTGGTCTGAGGTTCCCCGCTTGCCATCAGTTGAAGAGCTCAAAGTGCACCCTAAGGGACGGTTAGTGGCTAGGCAGCGTAGACAGCGTGTGAGGACACCCTGTGGGATGCTGATGCAAGATAACATAGATGTAATTGTTTCTGCATCTGCAGGTCAATGGTCATTAATTTGCATTCATTGACTGCTTGATGCTGTCAAAGGTCTACAACATAGCAATCTCAATAATGTAAGAACAGCAGCCAGTCCTATTTCAAAGAACTAATTGGATGACTCATCCTAAACATCAATTAGCACGATCAGGTCCTTAGTGATGATTTTTGAAGCATTATTGTTAATTTTCTTGTGGGATTTTTTATAGCTGTCATCTGTTGCTATCAGACAGTGTTAATGTGATACACAGTGTGCTCTCTTTGTAGGAGCAAAATGAGAAAAACATTTCTGTACTGCACACTGATAGCTACTAATTACCTTTGCTGGGGAGGACTCCATTCTGTCTTGAAGAAGTATTTAAATACATAAAGTGGCAGAAAATCATGTTAGGTAAAATTGAAATAAACTCCACAATTTCTAGTAAAAAGCCTGGCTTTTCTTGGAGCTGTACGGGTCACCGGAGCGTAGTTGTTTGCCACAGTGCATCCTTGCAGGCCAGTCATCCGGATGCGGAACTTTTTCAGATAACCCCCCAACTCCCTCTGACATTAGAGGTACAACAGGAATGGGGTGCACTCCAATTTCCAGTTCAGGAGCACTCTTTCCTTGCTGCTTGCTGAAGAATATAAATAGGCTAGATCCCTGCTGCAACTGTAGTGGGGTATCAACATAGCTCAGCCACAAAGCTTCCTACTGATGGCAGCGTTTTTTTGGAAGGGAAAATTGATCCAAGCTGACAGCTGTGCTGGAATGGCTAGACTGCATCTAAGTCGTTTAAGGCCAGTTGCGATATCTCGCCCTGCACTGCAGCCCAGACATGGCACAGAGCAGTCCCTGCGCAAAGAAGGCACACTTTAACTACACAGTTACTATAGGATTTTGTTATTGCAGGAGGACATTAAGACAGTTTGGTTTAAAACTTAGAAAAATTAAGGACAGGAATAAATAAAGGAACATAGTCTGAATGCAGACAGGGACTTTTTCCTCTTGCAATGCAACAGGGCTGTAAAATGGCCCTGAAAACAACAGCTGAAATCACTTTAGATATCCCAAAAATTTCTACACGAGCCACCTTGAGACAAGACAAGCTGCAGATCTTGCTGGCTTACTCTGAGAGCACAGAGGGACGGTGACATGCACAGCAGCAGCCCCCACAGAGCAGCTCAGGCAGCTTTTTTGGCCAGCCCATCAGGTAGTCACAATCTGGAATGCAGGTCCCTGAACATCTAAAGGTATTCAAATGTAGCCATCAGTGCCCAGAAGTGGCAGCATCTGAATGCTCATGGGTACTCAACATTAAGTGAATTGATAGTTTCACTTTACTTTTTGTTGGTAATGGTCTACTTTATAGAAAATACACCCGCATGTGGCACTCTTGTTAATACTTCCAGCAGTGAGACAAAGAAAGGAGTACTCTGGAGAGTGAGCTGCCCAGGGTCACTATAATAAATCTGTGGTTCGGGAAGGTCTGCGCAGCCTCTGTCCCGAGGTACGTGTAGCTTGAACAAATTAAGGGCTTGGTATCCTTTTCTATTATCACCAACTTAATGAACAGAATTAATGAAAATATTTTAGGATTTTTTTCACTCTCTCCCTCCAGTATGTTTATATCTGTTGCCTGGAGCAATGACTATGACATGCCTTCGCTTTACTTCTAGGCCTAGAGAAAGTTTTACGAAGAGAGATAGAAGAGTCTGGGATTCATTATCTGAGAGAGGAATCTAATAAAAGGGGACAGATTAGAATATGTAAGATAGTGAGAGGTAGAGAAGATTGAGGAGGAACATCTGTTCTCTGAGTCTATGTTTAAACTGTAAGTTCTGGGAATAATTCTCCATCCTCTGATCCAGGTATGGGATGTAAGTAAAAGCATGTCTTCTCAGGTGGAGACATGCCATCTCTGTCCTGCTGCTCTGCATTGCTTTCCATGGCAAATGAAGCTTAATGTGAAAAGCAACAATGCTGGTAGCATACTCTGGTCAGGCTCCTACACAGACCACAAAGGAGCAGGTTCTTGATGCTTTTGGATTTTTTTATATATATATACATGCATACAAAGAGAGAACCTACCAGCACCTGCTTATCTACTCAGCTTTTTTCTCTTACCCCAAATTTTGCCTCAAAAACAAGTGTGATGGCATGGAATAATTTTATTTTAAGACTGCTGTCATATGTGTCTTACCATCAGCTGGTGAGGGCAGAAGAGACAGTAGCTATGACATCTAATGCTTGTCTGAGCATATATGGTATTTTTCTAGCCCCACCTTAAACAGGAGGAATGGGAAGTGCCTCCATCCAAACTAACTTGTAGGCGAAGATATCATTCTACAACATGAGAGGTGCACCTGTTAACTTGCTCACACCAAAGTGGCATGTTCAGCCTTAGTACCCAGCATGGCCCAGTGATGACTCTCACTGCTAGACCCCTTGGTTGTGTGAAGCAGCAATTAATTGCTTAATTCAGTGTGAGGGTTTTGAGATGAAGCAGTTTCCTTCTGATCTGACAGATCAGAAATAGGTGCCTAAGCATTGGAGAAGAGGGTCATTCTCCACTGGCTAGTTTGGGCATATCTCTCTTGCCATCTGTTACGAAGCCCATTTTGAGATGAGTTTAGCCCAAAAGGTGCTTAGAATCTTGGCATTGCAATAGCTACATATCTGTGGTTTTAGCTTCTAAGCCAAAATCTTTTTTCATTGCCTAAATATGCTTAGCGCCTCTAAAAATCAGGTCACGTACTAACTTCTTATATATGAATATGGCATCTGCAGCCTTTACCAACAACAAGTTTCTATTTTCTTCCATCTCATTGATAAAGATATTGAATAGCGCTGAACTAAGAATAGATCTATGTGGAACCCCGTTATATAATGATGCCCTCTGTGCAATTACTTTTTAGCTGTATCAGCCTTTTCACACCAGTTAAAATATGCTACACAGATTTTGTGTTGTGACACTTCTAACCAGAAGGTCAGAGTACAAGGTAGAATATCTCAGCTCAGTTATATTAAGCAACTTCCTTTAGCAACAGAACCTTTTCATTTCATCAAAAGATGTAATCAGTTCTATCACTAATTTTCCATGAAAACTCACTGACTGAAATGGATTATGCTACTGCCTTTATAAACTTACTGATTAGATCCCATTCTATTCTATATCCCAGTATTTCGTCTGGAATGAATATAAGGTTAGTAGATTTTTACTTACTTTGGTAATGTTCAGGCATTTAAAAAAAAAAGCCAATGTGTTAGGTGTTTTCCAGACCACTGAAACTTTGACAGCATTACAGTATGCATTACAGTATTTTTAAGAGTTTGTTCCATGGTATTCCCCGCTCTCTCTGTATCTTCTAAATCTTTCCCAACTTAGTTCTGCCGTATCCTTCTCTGTGTCTCTAGCTCTCCTCCATCACATCACCTAATTCCCCACACCACTGCTGCACACTCCTTCTGGTGTCTTTGACCTCTCATACCGTTGTCCCCATCTCCATCTCCCTTCCATCTCCTCTATGTCCAGTATGACAAAAGCTCCATGTTCTCCATGCTCTCTATATTCTTCTTTCCATGTTTTCTACCTCTGTATTTTGTCCTGCCAGCTGGGGAAGAGCCAGCACATGTGGCACAGACATGCTGGCTAGCTGGCTAGTACATGTGTGATCACTGAATAAGCTGTCTGCTGCCAAGTGCAACGGACAATGTATTCTCCTCTGTGGCATGAATAGTCTTTCTCTTCTACCCAGACAGCTTTTTTTTTTTTTTTTCAATTAAATGCGGAGGAAATTAATTCTGTTTGCTACTTCTGCGCCTCTGTTAAATGTGGCTGCCAGTAACCCACAGGGTGAAAATTATTTGGGAATGGAGGAATAAGGTGGGGAAGGAAAGGAGAACTAATTTCCAGCTGAAGGGGCAGCCACACAGACCATGCACACAGATCAACTTTAGAATGCTTCCTTTGCCAGTTGCTTTAAAACTCTGGGGTACATATTATGCCATCCTTCAGATCTGGAAATAATTTTATGTCAGTGTTTACTGTTAACATTCCCTGTCACTGGGAAAATAGGAGGTACTTTTTTATCACTGAGCTATCACTCAGTATCTTTCCAGTTGCCAAAGAGAAGTATTTTTATCACGCCTTGATACGAATTAATAATATGTTTTTTACAATAATGGGTCTAATATAAACTTGAAATACAAAAGAGAAAACTGTATCACATCTGCTTCGTAAAACAACCCTGAGATTAAGAGGGTCAGTATTAGTTCAGAGGCTTTTGCTGGAGATCTGTAAAAAGCAGAAGGTATAACTTGTGCTGCTGAAGAATGCTCTTGTTAACTTGACTCATGTGAGTCCCCTTCAGTTTGCCAGTATTGTGCCCTGCACTGCCCCAGACTAGGAAAGTGCACTTCACTTAATATACATATAAAAATACTAAACAACATAAATTCTTCAGCAAGAGCTTGAAGCAGTATCTGTGCTACAATCACATATCACATTAACATTTGATGTTATTACTGCTTCACAGGTGCAACAATCCTTGGTCCTTGCCCCTGTGGGAGAGCAGTGGTTGACTTCTATTTCTTTTTTTAACTGTTTACATTTTTACTTCAATCATAGTTTGTCTTATCTCTCCCTCTGCAGGAGGGCAATCATCAGTAAGATTTGCCGCGAATACATTGCGGCTGATGTTATCTAATGGAACCTGCACTTATAGCCAGACCTGTCAATAACCCTAGCACCATTACAGTAGATAGCTTTTCACAAGATTGGCTTCTTCTTGCAAAGATTATTCAGTACCATATGCGCAAACAACAGCAGCCATTATTGCCCTTTATTTCCCACCTCTCCTTTCCTTAGACTAGCACATCTCTTTATTATTATTTGACAGCAATGAAGAATAGCCCAATCTTTGCCATCATTTGGTAACAACAATTCTTAGCACTTTTCGTGTTCAAAGGGCTGTGCCGTCATTATCTAATTAATCTTCACAACAGCTCTATGAGGCTGATAAGAAAGGTTTAGCCTCATTTTATAGATGGGGAAACTGAAGCTGTGAGTTTAGCCGCTTGATTTTCAAAGGTGCTGTGCATTCTTGGCTCCCATTGAAGTTAATGAGAGTGCAGAGGGAGCAACACCTCTGAAAGTAAAGGAGCTTTTGCAAGCTTGCAGAAGAGGTTACTATCAGCATGCGGGGGGCATTCCTTGGTTCCAGACCCATGCTCAGGCTCTTTGGCCAGGCCTCCCTCAGATCTGAGTTGTCAGTGGCAAGCTGGCCATTACAACTTGGATATTCCCAGCTAGTTTTTCATTTAAATGTTTCAGTGTTACGGGGCAGTATTTCAGAAACTCTGCGCTTGAAGTTTCACCCCAGGGGGATTTTATCCGACCTGTCCTCACTCTAGAAAAATGCCTTCAACCTGTTAAAAGATGACACTGTGCAATGCAAGCGCCCGGTTTTACATATGTTGTTTCACTTGCAGTTTTATGGCTACTTTTTACAGAAATTGCACTTATTTTGAAATACTCCCTAAGCACTACGGAACATAGACAGAATGCATTCACTAATGCTTCCCTAATTCGTAGAGGTGGCTGCTTTACCAGTCACTATCAGATCCTTAATCAGTGGAGTTGTAAAGCTTGTAGATATTCAGTAAAAGTGCTTAATAAAAATCATTTAATTCTAAATTACAAGAGTGCACTTAACCCTAAAGATATTAAAACTGATTGTTTGACGCACTGCACTGGGTGGTAGAAATTTAAAAATAAAAGCTTTCCTTACTTGCATCAAAGTGAATAAATCTTCTAGCCTTCGTAGGCTAGTGTCATGATATTATGCTGTGTTAAACTAATCCATTTTTAGAGTTTTAAACTGTAAATACAAAGCACTTTGACCTGACTGGTGTCAACAGTAGGAACTGAGTTTTCAAGAAAAGAGCCAGCATTACGGCTGGCTTTCCTATTATATGCTTCTGAAGGCCATCTGGCTCTGTCAGTGCACCTTCTGCAGTCGATTTATAAATCCATCCTACAGTCTGTCTGGTGGTACAACATAGTGGAGTGCTACAGTGGTCGTTAGATAGTTTTGGTAATAAATTATAAAACACCTATGCCTCCGCTTTGCAAAATATGCCATAAAACATTTATATTCACCCCTATATACATGGATCAGCCTCCCCAGATATGTACACGCACGCACACACACAACCACCATGAGGTGGTTGCCTTCTTTTCACTCCCTTTCCACCAGTAAACATTCAGAAACTGGACCAGCAAAGTCCAGGCTGTGGGTAGGCAGAGATATTGGTATTTATTTACATTATATGAAAGGTAATAAATAAGCATATTTAGACCTCATATCAACTTTTTTCAATTGAAATGATTTTGCAGTTTGTTTGTTGTCAAAATGTAGCCTTTTTGAAAAACATCAGTAGCAATGAGTCTTTTGAAGAAATAAAGAACTTAACATTTTCAGGCAGTTAGTAACAGAATGATTTCTTTTTATCCAAACTCAAAAGTGTTAGTATTTTATTGTCAAGAAAGAGAGGACAGAAAGGTGATGGACATGTCTGGATTTTGATAAAATGCAAAAACTTACGAACACGTAGTCATTTTCAGAGCAACAAATACCTTTTAAGTTCCAGCACTTTTCCCATGGGAACAAAAATCATCTTCTTTCCACATCTATTGTGCAAATAACCATCACAGAAATATTTTAATATAGTCTTTCCCTAGCTCTTCAGATATTGCCTGTCTTTGTGGACAGGATGCTGGACTTGTGTAAGTACTAGCACTTGGCAGCAGGATTGATCTGGGTGTCAGGCTCTCCCACAGCTCTGCATTTCTCTCACTGCTGATATTGTGTTCAGCTTCCTTAATTTTCCAGCTTTACAGCCAGATGTTTCCAGATGCATTTTCTGACAGCTTTAATAGAGCATTCATGGGTTATGGAGTATTTTATTTGCCTGATTTGGAGGATGTGGGAAGGTGTGGGTTTTATTTTCTCCGAAGTCCTCCAGAATTGTGATATGGAATAGACCAGTTCTCTGTACTGAGAATTGCTTGTAATGAAAGAGGTTTAATTCCATCTTATGATGTTAAAAATGTCCCACAATTATAAAATTATTTGTCTGAAAACTTTTATGTGTTCTGGTTGTTTGGATTTCCTTTATTCCAAATAGAATTTAAAATCTTGGGAACAAAGTCAAGGAGTCATAAGCCTTTTGATTTTTTTTTTCTTGTAATGTTTTCTGATGACTTTGTACAGTATGTTTGATTGCTTAATTGTTTAATTTTGCCTTCCATAAACAAGATTAATTGCAATTCGCTAGCCTGAATAAATATATACCCATTATAGTAAATATGCAAGTACTGACGTTCTGCTTCTGAGCCATAATGAAAACTTAAGACAGAGAGAAATGGGCACACTGTAATTCTCAGACTGTTCCCGACACCTCACTACACAGCATCAGCAGGCGCTGTTTTGGAGGTCCGCGTCTCCTCTCCCACCACTCCTGGATCCACTGGGCCATCCTCCTGTTTCTTGCTGATTTGAAAGAGGGGAATAGGATCTCACCACCCTTTAAAGTACTCTAAAGAGAATTCCTGCCACATTTAGAGGTCATTGAGCTTCAAAGAGGCCACGGTCAGGGTTCAGGAAGGCAGCCTGCCTTTGTGAATCTCCCATCATACACTTAAAGCCTCATTCTCATCACATCATACTGTTACACTTCATGTAACGGAATTGGCTTAGTCCACATAGTGCAGAGCTTGACAGATAATGGCTTAAATATTAGATATCACGAGGGATAATGTAAAGAAAAAATACTAAAAACTCCATTCATAATACCCATACCAATGAAAATTGCCATTTAGTAACCACCTATTTCAACATAATGTTAATTTAGCTCAATTTATTAGTTTAACCACCTACACACGTGCAAGAAATATTTCCATCCCCCTGACTCCCGAGCACCAGACTGAATTAGTTAATCAAGGTTTGCACACAGTCAGTTGATTCTGAGCTCAGTTTTTACCCATTTCACACACAACTAAATATAAATGTAACATTTCTATCATTGTTCTATCTAGCACTGTGACTACAGAATACAATAGGACCGTTTAAAACGGCAGCTGAGACATTTTAACTGAATTTGACTGCTCTGACTCTGCTCTTTCTTTTTCCCTTTGGCAAAACCCCAGGTACAGTGTATGTAATCAGAGTTTACAGTAGATCTGTACAGCGTGACCAGCTAGCTTAAGATAATGTTACAAGTACATTGCACATATACTGATAATATTAAGAGATTAACATTTCTGCATTTACTTGACAGGAGAACTGTAAAGTAAATTAATTAAATGTGTGTTAACAGTTTAGAGAATTGTTAACTTAAAAAGCACAACCTTCTTGTTCTGCATCTTGCATAATTTCCCACATGTATGCAAAGAATTTCCCACCTTCATTTTCTAATAATTTTGCAAAAAGGTATGTGGCTACATAAAGGACAAAACAGCAGCAGGAAAATGGTTAATTCCCTTGTTTATATTAGGAAATACTTCAGATGACTGGAAAGGGAAAAAAATTGGAAATTCACTGTAATTGTTAAGATTTTTTTTCTGCTTCTTTACTTTTTGCATTTATCTCAGCTTAGACATTTAAAAACTATAAAATGAATTTCACTGCAGCTTATTACGAAGTTCCCTATTTACTTCTTAGAGTCTAACAAATACCTTTGCTATATTAAATATTTCTACTGGTTATTTTGTTTGGAAAAATTTACTGTTACAAAAGCAGAAGTTTAGATTATGTTTCAGAATTTTTCCCATAGCTAGCAGTTTAATGAGTCCCATCAAAATTATTTATCAGGCAATGCCATTCATCAGAGTCCTTTTTCATCCAATACATATATCCTTGATACTCAACATGAATGCTATGTTAACACTAATTGCATAGCATAGAAACTCATCTCTGTCTGCCTGAATTTAAAAATAATTTCTTAATATTTGTGTTCCAGAAAAAAGAAAATACTCAGAGTAGCCTAGTGGCCAGATTCTCAGCTCATGTAAATTAGTATTAAAATCACTGATCCAGAATAGTTATTGTTTCAATGGCATGAGAAATAATTTATTGTGTTTTCATTTCCAGGATTTTTTCTTTATTCAGCTCTGTCAGATGCATAATACTAAACTATTGAATAATTCCTTTTTAAATTAAACAGTGGATTCATATCCTACCAGATTTATGAGCCATTTATATTCCACTAAGCCACACTACCCAAATGGTTATGTATACAATTTTGATGAGCTGGTGGTTTAAGTACAGAGATAATACAGAGAGCTTTTCCTGAAGTGGGTACGGGTATATGAGTATAGTTGTTGTTTAAATATGTTTTCAATGTGAAATAGAAAAGCTGGAATGAAATCAGTTTGGCATTAGAAATTGTAAGAAGTTTTAGTCTACAGTTTTTCAGAATGATGTTGATGTGATGATTATGATAAATCCACAAGCATGGTGATGCTGAAATTACTGTGAACTACATGCTAAATACTATGTATGTACAGGTAGTACATTTGAGTTCACTGAAAACTGAATATGGGTTGTGGGGGCAGGATTACCCCCAAAATATGTAAAAAGAGAAATTTGAGTTTCACAAGAAATTCACTATTATGGCAGTTTTCTGGAAAGCCACTAGGTGGAAGTTATTTTCCTACTGAGCAACTTTATTCAACTCACAGACGCCATTGCTTTCTAATATAAGGCTGTAAAGGCGTCATTGTCCTTCAATATTATCCATGCTAGAGTTTCAAACACTTAGCACAAAAATTTGTCATTTACAAAAGTCCCGGAATATAAAGCCAGAACCTGTCTTTCCTGCAACAAGCGTTAGGAGTTAGTCTACTAATATTAGTGCAATTAAATTGATTTTTAAATTACCAAAGTGGAAAGGTTCAAGCCAAATACAGGTGAAAAATGGCTGTAAAACTAATGACAGATGGAGAAAGAGATTAAGCACAATGTAGTATTAAATCAAAAAATTAAATAAAATTAAATTAAATTTTAAAAAGTCCAGTTAAAACTGCAGAAGAAAAAAGCTCTTTCATGAAAAATGCTTCCAGCTTTTTAAGATCACTATTTTTATTTTATCAAATTAACCTTACAACACAGGCTTTCTGATAAATTATTCTAAGTTCAGCTTTCTGGTCTTTTCTGAAGTTGTCGGTACAAAACCCAAATACCAGTGAAATTTGCATTTCAGCTTGAACTCTTCAACCTGTATTTGCTGAGAATTTGAAAGGATCGTGACTTTGAATGGGTTACTGAACCTCTTCTAAGGAGGTTCCTTCCTCAGATTGGAATGTGGTGAGAGACTTCCTCACCACGCAGAAGACGGAGACTGGTCTTTCCTGGATTTGCCCATTACTTTCTAGTAGTCCCAATTTCACTGGTGCTGAAGGATTGTTATTTGGTCCTGTGCCAAAGAGGATGTGAAGAGCAGAAGGCCGTGCTCGTAGTCTCCATTGCAACTATTGCTTTCTTCTCCCAGCGTAGGCTTTACTGAAGAAGAAGGTGGGATGCACAGCACTAACAACTGGCACAACTTGCGTTTCTTGCCAAAAGGAAAACTGCAGCAATTCTGAAATATTTTTTGCCGAGGCATGTGATGAGGAGGAGTACAAAGAACCAGAGCAGAGCATATCACCCACTTTATGTGGTCTCCAGACAGAAGGGAAACTGATTGTTAAGCAAACAAATATGGAATTCATACCTTGGGTATAATGCACACTGCTGGGAATACTGTGTGATTACTGTTGACAGGCTGCCTAAGGTATCTGAAAATCGTGACTCTTCGTGGCAAAATTTTGTTGTTGTGTTGTTTGTTTTTTTAAATTGAGTAAGCTTGCAACAAATTACCAGGAACTCTTAGCAAATGAGAAAAAAAGCAACTTTTCCTTTTTAGCCCTTTTTTTAATAAGGGAAAGTAGCAACCTAACCATGTTGCTTTACGTAATACTTGAGCATTAGATAAAAAAATCAGGAAACTGACAAAATTTGATAGTATTAAAAAAAATACTGAAAGGAAATTCTTATGACCTTATAATAATTTTTAGCAGGATGAAAAATGAAAGTTCAGCAAATCGCTCTAAGGTCTACCAGCATTTTCTCATATAAAGCTATATCCTGTATGAACCATGATGGTAAAAAAATTTGTAACAGTAATATGTCTGGATAATGTAATTGTGAAAGTCACAGAATCAGGGGGCCTGAAATCCTTTCTATGAATGCTATTAGTGGTTAAATACATGCTAATAACCAATATGAATATACTTCCTCTTCCTCTACTACTTCACAGAACAGAGGAGAGAAAAATCTGTTGAAAAAGCCTGGATAGGGCCAAGCAGTTTAGAAAGTGATTTTTGAAGGTTTTTTCCCTTCGTACCTGAACCTTTTCTCTCCAAATAGATTCTTCCATGAATCATTTGGAATAAGAAGAGAAACAGATACCGGGAGACAAAAAGTCAGAGAGAAGCTAAATGGATACTCACTCCAGACTACAATCAATCCTCGAGAAAAGCCAGTTAATGATACTTGAGACAATGGGCCTGATCTCCCATAGCCACACTGAAATTCTTCTAATGTAATAGTTTCATAGTAGCCCGGTTTCTGCCTCAGCCCACCCTTCATCCTTTGTGGAAACATAGTCTGTGGGCCTCACCATGGGAGACAATGTTGCATCCCAGAGCAGAGTAAATGGAAACGAAATAATTCGGAAGACAAAGCTGAAGGCATTTTAGGCAGATAATTTTCTTAAAATAGGGGTTTTTTCTTTGTTGTGTTCATACAGCAATTTTGAAAAACGGTGTCACTTTTCCTGGCTCTCTGCTGGAGAAGGAACCTTTCTGCAGTGTCTCTAACCAATGAATCGGGGTTTGCCTGCTGAGATCTAGGAGTCCTCACTCCAGCAGAAATGCCCAGGATCTAGGATACCAACTCTAGGACAGTGATCCTCTATACTTTGAAAGATCAAGTTGAAGAGGGGGCCTTAGGACTTCTGTACCCTCTCTCTCACAGTGAAAGCGCTCCGTGACTCCGGGGGCCTTTCTAAGCTGTACCGATCTGGATGCTCTCTGCAGTAAACCTGGGGCAGAGCTGGTGGAGGCTGAGAGAGGTACCTGCTGGAATGGTTGTCACTTCAGCTGAGGGCAGGAAACACCAGGGATTTCCAGAGTGTTGCAGAGTGGGTATGACATGGCACCATGAAGAATGAAGCAGGATGGATAAAGGGAGAGGAACTGGAGAAGAGGAAGTAAGAACAGGGCAGAAACTGGAGATGGGAGGATGGGAGTAGTGGCGGTTGTCAAACAGTGAGGACAAGACAGTAAGCACGGCAAAAGAGGAAGACTCTGAGGGCATGAGAAAGGGTAATAGGTACAGAAGTTGTCTGGGTGAGATGGGACCCCAGGGGACTAGAACTTCAGATGACCTTCTCATCCACCTTTCAATCAGTTCCAAAAGGTTCTGTGGGCCTAAATATCTGTCTTGCTGAAGAACCTATTCCCTGTGGGGTCATGCAATGACACATGATGAAAAGTTTGTTTTTCCAAAGTCAAAGATTTCATAATCTGGGAAATAATAAAAAAACCCCAAATTTTTAAAAATCCACGTATAAAGAGTTGTATAAAGGTCATGTAGTCAAACACTCAAGATAAGAATTACCAGAATTAAGACTGCCTTTATTACTAAGAGTATAATAATACATTCTTTAATTTCATGATTTTGTAAGCTTTCTCAGCATAAGAAACCTTAAGCTTATTTCGCTGTACATAGAGGCTAGTCCAAGGATGACTCCATGTTAGGTGCTTCAGGATGTTACCACCTCAATAAACCTATCTCTTTAATTGCTGAAACCTGAGAAAGCATGTACTTGGTGAGAAGGAATTGCAGGAAGGGACACAGAGTGCCATGATGACTAAGGCAATGAAACTCTGTCCTGACAAACTGCTTCTTACCCCAAATTCTGCCATGGCGTTCCTGTGTGATGCTGAGAAGTCACAACCCACCATTTTCAGAAAAGGCCACTATTTTTATTTTGCCACTTTTCAAATATCGTGTTTGTGCTTCACCTCTGAACTCTGCATCTTAGAGCCCTTGGAAGCCCTACTGTGAAAATGAAGTGTCTTGAGAAATTAAGATACAACAAAATTAGGACCTTGGTCCTTCAAACCAGCCACCCACATTTACTTGCCACTGTCAATTTGGGTGTTAATGTCAGCACCTATGTCTGCATTATGGAATTTCGAAGGGCTTTTATACAGGTTAAATCCATAAACCTGCTTCAAAAGAGAACTTCAGTAAACAGAGTCATTGCCACATTCCCTTACCTGGACAATCAGCCTGTACCCATGGGATGCGTTTTCCCTGCCTTATCCTTGCCCATTTGGAACACTGAAAGGATAATGTCACCCCTCCGGGAAAGAGCAGCACAGGTCCTAGTGTTTCTGAAGAACTCAGAACTAGGTCTAAAAGGGACTTAAATCGGATGCTTCTCCCACTATCATGACACAAAGACTTCTGGGCTGAGTCTGCAGGATTTAGCTTCTGTGGCTACACGGGTATTAATTCACGGGTTCCGGCTTCCCTGCATCACTGCATTGCAGCAGCACAACCAGACTACTTTCAAACCTGAGCTGCTGAGTCGACACAAAGCTGTTCTGCACTGTATGGATGTACTAGGTCAGGCCAACAGTGGCTCGCTCAGGGATCTTTGCACTGAAATCCACTGCAGTTTAAGACATGCCTTTAGATACTTCCAGGAAATGTCACGCGCCCTGTTCTGCCCAAAGTTAAAACTGTGACCAGTCCTGGAGGTGACCAAACCCTGGAGGTGACTAATCTCTGTAAACACTTTTGTCTCTAATTGTGACATTCCCAGGTGCAAACATGGGCACTTCTACATGGCCAGAACTGCGCTGTTCTGACAGATCCGAGCAGATTCACCCCAAGTTCCAGCCCCAGTTTCCATGAGGTACCAACAGCCATTCCCAGAGCACAGCTGACTAGAGATCTCTACAAAATGCAGTTGTGGGCACCATTTTCTTCCTGTTTTCAGCAGGAAGAGGAGGAGATGCTGACACCTTTCTTACAATAGCCAGTTACTGGAGCTATGCTCCTTCAGTCAGTGAAGACCAGAGCACATATAAACGGAATCCCCGTAGGGCATTTTATAGAGGGAAATGTTCAGGATTTCAGTCAGTCCCTCATGTCTTGATAGATATATTCAGCATATGGTTGGGACTGCCTCTGTACTTTATATGGAAACTATTTTGTATTAAAATGTAAAATATGAGGTCCCAGAAACTAAAATCCTCATTCTATTCCAGTGCTTAATGATTAGTCATGCTCCTTCCTAAGACTTGCTTTTCTGCACATGGGTTCAGGTTCAAAACTAACAAGAGGAGAGGAGCGGACATGAAATATCTTGATAAGTTCATGTTGGTTCAAGAGAAGGTGGGACAATTGTATAGAAAACAAATCCATTGGAAGTTAATAAACAGAGAGAAATCACATCCAACTCAGGAATTCTCTAAGTGGACAATGATTGGAGGCTGGAAGAAGGCTTAGAAGTACTACACATCTTTTCCCCTCTTCTTGTACTCTTTCTGCAGCATATGCTTTTTGCCACTGTCAGAGGGAGTAAGGCATGGGATATACAGCCGGCAGGGCGGACACAGAGAAACATTCAGCAGTAACCCATTCCATGAAGACTGACCATCTCATACACTGAATGAGGAGGCATGGCCACATGAGAAAAAAACTGAGAGTTTTATTTGTGACTGGAGTTATAGGGTTGTGGTTGCAACGATCATTTAAAGACAGTAGCCCAAGGCAAGCTGTGTGGTGGGACAGGATAACTTTGATTAGGTCAGGTGTTAAAGGTATACCTTTAAAAATAACTGACTTGTCTTTGGGTACACATTCCCTTCTGTAGGTGTGAAACAGAACTGGGACCTGCCAAAGCACCAGTGGATCCTGTATGATGAAAGCTGTTTTGTAATGCAGTCACAGAAGATACTGAATGAGGTTTGCATAGACAAGCAGAATGAGGTTTTCCTTAGCTTTTCAGGGCTTGCCTTTTGCATTCTTCTGGTGCGGCTTTGTCCTATAATATTGATAGGAAGGCTATGGAATTCTTCCTTAACACGTGGAGTAAAACCAAGTACCTCATCACCTCACCGATGAAAGTGCATCATGCTTTTTCTGTGTTATCCACATTGGAACCTTGCGATCCTTTTAATTGGCATTCCACACCCCCAAAAGCACTACACACTCTGGACTCACTCCTGTTGATCCTCTTCATAGAAATAAAAGTGACAGCTTCTGTGAAAGGGGAAGTGTTGCAGCGAACAACATATGAGCATTGAGCAGAACAATGCAATGAGTAAGCAGCTGAACCTTGAAGGGAATCTCCATTGAAGTAAAACACAATAGGAGAGGCTAATTCAATTAGCAACTGATGCTTGTTGCTTGAACAAACTTCACTGAATTTTGGAAAAAAAAAAAAGTAGGAAATACACAGCCAATGAACATGTTGGCAAAAATAGACACGTGTTAATATCTTGAGTTTGTTCAGTTTGCCTTACATCTTAGTTGGCTTCCCATCTTACTGGTGGGGTTTTTTTCTGGTTCCCTCTTATCTTCTATATTTTCTTCCACAGATGAAAATGATCTAACATGGCTAAGCCTCTGAAAGTATTTTCACACCATTCTACTACCCTATGTATTTTGAGTACCCTCTTGTACAATCTTTCCTCCAGAACTGCTGCCCTCAAAGCCTTGAGTTACATATTGACTTATCCATGCCATTTCATTCCTATCGCTATTTCATTTCATTACAAAGAAAGATGCAAACATTCATTAAGCAGAGGTGTGCCAGGCCACTAGTTGGAATTTGCTATTAACCAGACCAGGGAAAATCAGAACTTAAATATCATACAAATACATCTAAGATCTCCGGGAGCTCTGTTACCCAGACCAAAGCAGCCTGAACACTGAGGGCATTGATTTAAATGTATTACAACAGCAAGCCCATTTTTTCCCATCAAAACCTTATAATAAGTCAGTCAGTCAATCCTTGTGGTCACTTTGTGTAACAGTGAGAAGGAAATGAGTCAAACATCAGATCACTAGGCGTGATCATTTTCACTATTAGTATAAAAATCCTGCCAGAGTAAGCCAGAATACTTTAAATCTAGTTAATGTAATTTGATATGATTTTCGAAAAGGTTATTAAGACAACAAACAAGCAAAAAACAAGGAAAATTTATCCTTATTTCTATGTAAGTACATTATTTCATCCTTTTAAGAACACCCATTGCTGTCACACAAAACCAGTTTCCTTTAGCTTAGCAATAAGCACAATTTTACTTAGCTCATGTCAAAGTTTATCGTGTGACTTTAAAGCATCTGTTAACTTTAACAGCTTAAATGAAATCATCACTGAATATGGCCTCAAAAGGCAAATTTTTTTTTTAATGTTTAAACCATTCTTGTCTATACCCCCTTGTCATTAACTGGTAAATCAGTAATTTATTTCCTATTAGAATTTATATAGTTTGCAGCAATTAAGAAGAAAAGCATAATTGCTGACAAACCCAGGGCACTATTTAAATCACTTCCTTGTTGACAACATATTTCTCCTTCCTAAAACTGAATGTCACTGAAATCTGATTTGTACAGAACCCTTGTGGACTCATCATTCAAATGTACTGCACCTGTCACCTGTGTGCTAGCATTCTGCTAAGGATCAATTTACATAACCTCATTTAATGGTTCATAAATCATACCCATTAAGCCCAGCTAACAGGAACCAAGGGTTCTAATTTATGCTGCCTTTCATAGCAGAAAATTGGGAGGCTGGAGCCTGTGGATAAAGAACCCAGGTCTTGCCTTTGATTGTTGATTGTGATGGTAAATGTATGGATGATGAGAACAGATTTTCACTTTATTGATTTCCTGCCAAAGCACAGCATGCTTTATTGTGAAAGGGGGCCTTTTGGCAGCAGTGCTAAAAGTGGCAGTTGTTTAGGAGCCCTTTGCCAAGATGACATCTAAGACAATACCGAGTGGTAAATACTAAAATAATATCAAGCTGAAATGTTAATTTTTAAAAAGAAACCTCCCCAAAGGTTCGTAAAATCAGTGATGTTTTCTACCCCAGAGAACCTCACTAATAAACATGAAGCCAGGTGATTACTGTGGGGTATTAATTTTTCTAAAATCTATTTTTCTTAAATTCTTTATTCTATTATAAATTATTCATGGTATTTCAGTCAAAGTAATGCAGATGTTTGAAACCCGCTGTAGAGTGACAGTTCAGCCAGAGTTGTGTGCTGGGCCTGTCTTGAGCTTTGTACTCTGATCCTCCCTTTGATTAAATACCTGGAAATAGCTTTTTCTGTCATTTGATTTTCCATTTTTAAGTTCTATTATTTAGTAGGTGGCTGCGTGCCGTGGTGAGTGTATTGCCAAATGGAATATGCATATGCATAGGCATACAGCAGTCTTCCCACATGAGTTTAGGCAGGGTCTCAAAATACCAAAAACAGTCTTGGTATTACTTCCTAGAATGAAACAAACTGTGTTGGTTTGTTCCCCTTGCCTCACTCAACATTGTACCCTTTCCTTTCAGCTCGCTCCATAATTTTCTGCTTAAAAGTAAGAAATCCTGCTTTTCTTTATCTTCACTTAGGACAGTCTGATTCCCAACAACTGGGAATTTAATCACTAATCCTGCAGATGGACAAATAACTTTGCAGGACTTAGACAACAGTTTGTGTCTTCTGCCAGCCCTGATACTAATTTGCTAAAGACAACCAACCTGCTGGGTTTTTTCTTCTTTTCTAGCTACACTGTAGGAATTAAGAGCTTTATCTTGGAAGATGTTGGCCATGCTCTGGGGAAATACTAAAGTTACAGAATAGTCTAGATATAAAAAACACTTGCTCAGAAAGAAAACACAACCCAGGGGTTGTGGCATTAGCTGAGCTGCGACACTTCCTGTTGAGGTCCACCATAAATTTCCCTTTCAACTTTGGGAAATTCACTATAACTCAATTCACAAAATGCACTTGTTTTGTTCAGTACATTCGTAGTATAAAATACATAAATAGCCAACAGAGGAGGTATTAAACCTCTACTACTTGCCTCCCTTCCCCATTTGTGTTGCCCTGTCAACTAAGCTGGAGAATTGCATGCTGTCTTTTTACGTGCTGCTTTCATCCGGTGGCCTTCCATCACAGCTCTGCAGGATGGAGAGAGAGCTCCAAGCCCAGAACAAGCTACGGTATTCTGATACTTTCGAGATGGACTTTCTAAGTCTTCAGCTGGGAAAGAACATGAATAAAAATCTCCCACAGTGTATCAAAATCCTCATAACTCCTCTGTGTGATGAAAGGCACTGTATTCTTTCCTGCCCGTGTTTGTGCAGACCTTACTCTAATAAGTCTGCTCTATAAGATCTATATGAACAGGAACCAGGCATGACAGACAGGGAAACACTGATAAGTCTTAGCTATAACAGAGTAGTCTACCTCTATCAATATGGATATCCTGGGCATCCCAGCACTTATAAACCCAGAAAACTAGAAAATTAGGTGGATTTTAGACACCTTCATGGACAACCAGGGATTTTGAGGATTTTAATCTCGGGTTTTGAGGGAGTCATAGTTGTCCCTTTGTAGAGTTAGATCTTCAAGCTCCAAGAGTAAGTTTTGGTGAATATTGCTGGGGCAGTTTTACACATGACCGCCGTGAGCTCCCTGCCTCACCCCTCTCCCGAAGGTAACTAACCCTGTAGCAGAAATGGCAAAAAGAATATGTGGCTGCACCTCAGCAATTCACAGGTCTGTCTGTTAACTTCAGGGCTGCTGAAGTTTGCACTAAGACTGGAAGATGAAGTGCAGCGGCTGGGGAATGAGCACACATTTGATCCAAACCTTCCTCTCTTTCTGCAATGGTGGCAGCAACCTCTGGCAAAAGAGAAGGGAGAGCGGACTGGAAAAGCAGTGTCTTAGACTACCATAGTTGCTTACTGTTGTGTACAGAAGTGGATCCCTCAGCCTGTGTCTCACTTTCCATTTGCACAATGGGGAGATAGTGCTGTAAGAACTATACACATTAAAAAGGATAGGAGCAATTAAGTCCACATTAATATCTCAGATTTCTTCTCACAGAAGCAGCATATATTTAAGTGTTTTGCAGTACTGAAGCCTGAATGTTAATTGTTTTGTAGATTAGAGTCCTACATTGGTTTCTTTGTCTCATGAACTCTAATACTGTTTTTTAGAGATGGAAACTGTTGAGTCTCCTCCAGTTATTCTAATGCACCTGAGTCCTGGGCTTAAAAATCCCTACTCTTTGAGTCCTTGGCCTTCGCTTAAACAGAAACCAGCAATCCTACTGAAGAGATGGAAGGCTTTGTAATCTCAGCCTACATGCTAGTGAGTTCATATCACTGTACTCATTTTCATTTGTGACATAAATAATATTTCAGATCAAGATTCCAAAGGTGAAGGGTTTTAAACTCGAGCTTAGCTCTGCTGAAAAAAAAAAACTTGGCTACTGGAATTCTGCTATTCAATTTCAAGGTCCTACTAATCAAAACAAAATAAGCACAAAACCACAGCCCATAAAATAGCATTCTGGTTGCTATTTATATGAGCATTATTTATTTTTCAGAGGCAGAAGTGAGCTGAAGCTTAGTGAAAGAAGCACGCCTGCAGGTGCTGGAGGATGTCACTGTCAAATCTTTCTGATCTGTTTTAAGGTGTAACCACACACAGATGTTCCGTAGCTTCTTGACAAAGGTTACTGCTGCTATAATAATGAGAGCCGCAGAAAAGATCACGCGCCTACATCTAAAGTCCACCGTCTGAAATGCCATCTTTGTCCTTTCTTGTGGAGGTGATAAGCCCAAACAGAGCAGTGGAGATAAAACCTCAGGAGGTGAGATCATCACAGACATGGTGTTTGGAACCTGCAGTTACTGTGATCACTGTACATATTTAAATGAAATCACAGTTGTTTTAATAAGGACCAGTTCTAATCTCTGCAAAACATTTCCTCTCAGGTGCTACTCCTTCAAAGCTTCCGCACACAGTTAGCTTAATGCATTGCAGGTAAGCCCACTGACATGACTAAACCAGATCCACAACTTACATAAACTCCATCTGAATCAACAAGATTCCTGTGAGTTGCAGTGGATTATGTTCTCCATAAGTTGGAGCTAAGCCTATGAGAGACTGTGGCCACCATTTAAGTCAATCATGTTTCTGCTTTTGACTTCAAGGCAAGCAAGACTTCACCCTGCAGCATTCCCGCGCATTGTCAGTAGCATTAATGGATATTCACCATGGTGCGTAAGACTACCCAAGGGCACAGCAAGTATGTGGTCCGGATGGCCAAGGTACACTGTACGCATGGACCTGCCCATGTACATATAGGCCTGTTACAGTCAGTTCATATCAACGCTATTCAACCTGTATTAGGAGAAAACAAATTTGCTGGAGCCATTGAACTGCGTCATTCTGAGTTACCATGTCTCTTAGTTCTTTCTTTGTCCTGAATGCAGACGACTCTCTGTGGCACACTGAAAATGGGTTAAATGATTTTTCTCAAGTTTAGTCCTTTTTAAATGTTGGAACGAAAATAATTCTAAAACATGCCAATATTGATTCAAGTGTATTGCTTAACTGGGAAAGCAGTGGACTTTTTGAGGTCATGGAAGTCCAAACAATACTTTTTGTTAGCTTTTTTTCTAAAGGTGAAAAAGGGTTGTGTAATTGCTCTGTCTATCCTCATGCTATTCCTCACTCCCCTTAGTAATTCCTCAATATATGGTCTAATTTCAATGAAATGATACAGAAAGGTTGGAATTCTTGAAAAGAGAGATTTCAGATTCAAGCTGAGTAGGAGATACATGAAAGTAGACAGCTGGGCAGGGATGTAAATTTAAAATGTTCTCATTGCCAGTAATACTGTGGTACGACATCAGCCATCAAGCCACAAGACATCAAGTCTAACGGAGGAGAGAAACCATGGAATTAGGTTTCCTAATTCTGATACAGAATCATTGCTTTCTCTGAGGCTTTTATATTCAAATCTATTTATATATCTACAAACTAAGAAATCTGCTAACCTTTTTTTTTAAAAGAAATCCAAGGGGCTTTTCCCTAGTATCTTACCTCTCCTTTTGGAAGCTTTTCTGGCCTCCCAATTATAGTGTCTAAATGAATAAACATCTGAATGCAGCTATTTGTATGATTGCTGAAACCATGCCGACTGACTTAGTATGCAAACTCCATTCCAATAAAGGTAGGTTGCTCCTTTTATACAAGATGGAAAGATGTAGGTTAGATTAATTTCAGTAGTGGTTAAGTCCCTTTAGAAATATAACTTAGAAATACAACTTCAAACAATTCTGAGGTATCTGGGACAGAAAAAGGTATATTCCTGTTCATAGTAAATACAGGCTGGGTGCAATAAGTTCTCGTGTTAGCTGCATTTCAAAATAGCTTCACTTATTAAACATATATATGCATCTGAAACACAAATCCTATTGCGTGTAGTTAGATATTCTTTACTGATCCATCTGTTCCATTGCTACTGCGATTGATGGGTCTTACACATGATAAAATGTGAAAAGAAATTAAATTCCTAGCCCTGTGATATAATGACTATCTGTAGTTCCTGTTGACTTCAGTATCTTTTAGAAACAGTCTTTATAGACAGTTCTAAGATTTTTTGTTTAGAATCTATCATGGACCCTTACTTTCTTCTTCCCTGAATAGAAGGAAAAGAAAGAAAAAGAGAAGAAGGTAGGTTTGTCTGAATAATATCAGTAACTTTATTGTGCACATGGTATATTTAGACTGATTTGAAACACCTACAAGATCAATATTGACCACAGACCATGGTAATGATGCAGCTTCCTCTTTACATGCTTGTGCCTTAGCAAACCAAATTCTTAACGTTCTTTGTGTCTTTTTATTTAATTCAGTTTGGTTTGTACAATATAGAGACAGGGACTGGATTTTTGGTTGTTGGGTTTTTTTACAATTTAAAGGATTTTAATTCAGCTAATTCAGTTGCCGAAGTGCAGAAAAGCTCTGACTGTCATGGGCCCTATCCATTCATGGTGGAACTGCAGGAAACAACAGAATTACACCAGCGATGAATTTTGCTCATTGTGTTTCTTCCACTTAAATTTAATCAACCCTTTGTGAACCTCTTTCATTTCAATGGCATTATATGAAACAACTCAATGCAATACAATTCTTTTGTTGAAATTGCATTGATTCCTCTGGAGATGCAGATATCAACACAAGTCTATAAGATCTCGTCTCCTTTAAGGTTACTAAAATAATTGTATTTTTACTTAATGCTTTTAGGTAATAAAATATCTAAATGAATTTGTATGTTAAACCTGGAGTTAAATTGCACGAGTTCAGTGTTATATTATTGCTCTCTGTTTGCACCAATATCACTGAGAACTGAATCAAATCTTTTCTTTTCCAACTAAGAATGATTGTACTTCTGAAATAAAATGCACTTATCTAGATTCCAGATCATTATTATACAGAATGCTGACAATTTATTTTGATATGTTTGATGAATTACGGATATTTATTTATTGGATATAATTTTAAAGTAAATTGGGAACACTAAAAAAATAATACATTTCCACGTGGGGACAAGACATTACGCTCTTACAGACATTAAAAAATTCATACTAAAAGTTTGGTTGGTAATGGAAGCTTAGCAGTAACATATAAAAGGGATCACTATAATTATAATCCCCTGCTGTTGGAAAGAACTCCTTTTGTTGTCACTGCTGGCTTCTGAGGCAGAAAAAATTATTCTGCAGTTCTTCCAACTGATGATGTCAAAGCACTGTGCAAACATTAGTGCCGAAATTAACAATTAGAGCAATTTGCTCAGTATAAATCCAAGGTTATTTCTCATTCTGCCCCTTTTCTTTCAAGCAAAGGCATGCCAACACCCAAATCAACAGACTGCCTGTATCATTCTTGTGTTACTGCAACCATCTGTTTAAAAGGTGCCCTCCACGCCAGGTCAGTGGTTAAATATGTCTTTAAAATGGAGACACTAGCATGTTACTTCTGCTTGTTCTGAGTTCCTTTTTTTAATTCCTGACCTCATTTCCATGCTTGAGCGATTATCAAAACATTCATGCTGGAGAAGTAGTGGTTTCCTCTAGACTAGATCCCTAAGGGTCTGCCTAACTCCAGGGAAAACTTACAGTTGAGGATCTTGGGATAAGAGACGTCTCCAGCCCACCAACTGGATTCAACGAATGAGCCAGGGAAGTGCCTCTTCTTCACATTGTGCTCCTTGGGAGCTTAGGAAGGTGCCCATCGTCTGCTTGATCCCTGAAAATACTTCTCTCAGTATCTGACTCTCCTGAGCATGGCAAGCCTTATGTTCCCTCAGGGCTGAAATTTTAGCTATGAGAAGGTTGAACCTTGGAATGAGCTCTCCAAGAACGTGAGAGGATCTGGTCTTTTGGTTGCTGCTTGTTAAATATAAAGGTCCAAATACTGCAACACACATACATATGTTCATAATTTTCAGTGTATGAATAGCCCCATGGATTTCAGTGGAACTATTCAAATTTAAAAGGAAAGTATGCATAATCATTCACACATTCACTGACCCAAAAGTGATTCACATGTCTTTTTCCCAGTAGCTTGATCTCCACCTTAAACTGGACTATTAGACTCACAAGTCATCTTGTCAATATTAAGGCAGGATGTAAAACTGTGAAAGATTAGCAGAAGCTGCTCACTTTCATGCTTTTTTTTTCCTATTAAAGGAATTTGAATTTACATTTTTTTAATTGCTTTGGGGGTTGGCTTTGTGTGTCTGTGTGTAAAATTGGCGAGTGCTAGCAATCTTTGTAAAACATTTGTATGGAATGTTCACTATATTTATTTCTAACCAGACGCACTTTTAAAAACTTACCTACATTATGATAATAATAAAATAAATGTTATGTTCCTAAAATAACTCTTCCACTGCAGAACAGATAGCAAACCCATTCTTCTTGCAGTGAGCAACAGTGTACTTTCCAGCAACCGCCAAACACTATGAAAATGGTTTCATTTACTTCCAGAATTTGCCAAAAACAGATGATGACTGAAACTGGTAATGACTATTTTCTATTCTCTATCCCTAAGTAATTGACCATTAATTATAATATCAATAGGCTGTGGATAAGTAAAGCAGACACATGTTAGGGCTACATTTCATTTGTAACTGTTTTGTATATATCATAAATCTCTAATATTGGGCTATTGTCACACATGATGAATTATTGTAAGCATGTCAGCACATAGTGGAAGTCAAGTACATTCAAATACTACTCAGTCAGAATTGAATTTGGCATGATAGTCTCATAAAAGGGGACTCAATTGAGAGTTTCCACTTGCCTGCTCTAAACTTGTCACTTGTAGGTGCTAAAGAGCTTGTTGTGTTGGTTTAATTAGTCAACAAATCGGTCCTTACTTGATTGCGTGGTCGTATCACATATGTTAACACTTCACTGTTTGATGGAGATATTAACAAGTGACAAGAGTCTCTTGGTCTATGGACTTTAAAGAAGAGAAGCTCTTCTATATTATTTCATTTGGTCCTGCCAATATTTATTAGATCATGCAGGCTGCAGGCTGCCAGCAAGAGAAAGACAACACAAACATTTTTCAGGGTTATGCTCATCTGTATCCCAAAGAAGGGTCACTAAACAATCGATGGTAGAAGAATATAAGATGAGTGTTTTCTACCACAGCTTAGAAATTCATTATTTGATACAGTTTGCTGCAGACCTCCTTGGAGCTTTTTTCACTTAAAGATAATTTATGACAAGAACAGAGAGGTTCTTGAAAATGCTATAGCAACTGGAGCTGAATGATGCCACTCTGGCACTAGATGCATAGTCACCAGAGGCCAGTAAAAGGAAGTTTGCATTTGTATGAAGAACTGTATTAGTTAAGCATTCATCAGTGTTGTATAAAATATTCATATTACTTGTAGGTGGAAGATTAAACAAAAAAACTTCAATAATTAAAATGGCTTATTCCCAGGAGTGGGGGGTAGGGAAAAAGTTGGTCCTCTGCAAGTTTGCAAAAGGGCTTGTCTATTCACTTTTTGTGTAGCAGCAAACAAAAGAGGAGTGCATATTTTATAGGCTCCACTTGTTTGACCACCATTCTGTTATAGCTTTTATCTCTGCTTTACCAGTAATCAGGTCTCTGAAGCATGTGCTGTAGTAAAGGGAAATACATCACATATAGAAAATCTCCTTAATAATTTTTGGCAAATGTCTTACTAGAAAAAGCCTTTTAAAGCATTTTGATAGGTGCCATAAATGCTATCAGTCATAAATATTGACTGACTGGTCTTAGCAATATGTGAAGAATTATAATGAGAGAGGATCTCTTTCAGTGTGCTATTATAGTAGTGTTATAGCTAATTTTATTTCTTTTTGTTGGAGAGCTAGTGGACAATTTGAATAATTCCTTTGAGAGGGAAATAAATAATGATTCGTATACATAAAACCTCATTGCTTCCACCTTCATCAAAATGTTACAGACTCCCTACTTCTTCATTTTCACTATAATGGCCAACCTGAACTTTTCCTTCCTTTTAACGCATAGAGTAATCCTCAAAAGTCAGGGTATGCTACAAGACAGCTGTTTTAAATGACCCTGAATTTTTCACAGCAATTTTAGGTTTTTCATGCAATATTACCGGTACAGGAAAATTCACAAAACCAAGTTAAAACATTTGTAATAAACTTGCTCATTAATAACCAAGGATAGAACATTTTTAAAAACAGTGGCAGAGAAGTTGCTTGCCTGAATTTCTCTATGCACCATTTTGCAAAAATATTGGCTGCGTTCAAAAATTCAAACATATATATAGAAAATTAATTTTGTAAAAAATTGAATAATTTGTTAATAACAAACATGCACAGATTTTGGAAATGCAAATGCATAATCTTAGGAATAGAGTTGTTGTAACCTTTTCAGCTGCACTGAGATCCCTCATTAGTACAGAGCATTTATTCGTACACCTATGTGTAGACACACACATCTTTGTGAAAACAGTAAGATTATTTGCTAATAAGCCTATAAAAGGTAATGGCTGTTCTAAACTGAATGTTATTTATGTGAGTAGAGTCTTGCCAAGTATTTTTATCTGTGGTTCTCAGATGTAATCTGTATTAGTTTGAATTGTTTTAATTAGTTTGAAAGTATTGTTCACTTCTTATTCAAGTATCTGGAGTTAATTGCCTTATATTGTTATGATTTTTATTGCAATAACAATGAAGATTCCAGGTAGGAATTTAGGGCCCAGATATTCTGGAAACATCACATCACAAACAAAGAACAAAATATGATCTTGCTTTTCTCTCAGCAATAATTACCTTTTCTTACAGTGTAGTATTTTTTTATTATATACGGTCCTACCGTGTATGCTTGGAATAGCGATTATAAATTTCCAGAGCTTTCAAATTACTCATGCCCTGGACAAGAGACCACACCTTTGAGAGATGTTCAAATAAGAATCTCTGCCCAGATGCCCAAAGTCTCTTAGAGACTTTGTGGTTGTGCCAATCCTTCAAATTGTTGTGGAGCTTCTGTGGATTACTAAGTACCCTTAATTTCTATCAATGGAAGTAAACAGGGGGAAATGAAAAATAAATAAAAATGGAGACTTCAAAATGCATTTGAAGCCTCTCCAAGAGAGGGCTACAAAGTCCTAAATTGGTGACTACTCTGGATTTGTTATGAGTTAATTTACTGTGGTGTTTCTGAAGTATCACCCTCCCTGTGTACTAGTTCAAAATTTTCTTTATTGCTTGTTAATTCAAAATACATTTTTTTAATTTTAAAATGCTGATTTGCTCTAATCAGTGATCAGTACCTTCTCTTTCTCTTTTCCTGTCTTTTTTAAAATCAGATCTCTTTAATTGATTGCTTTTGCTACAGGTTACTATTTTGGTGTGGCAGCACTACCAAAATTCCACCTCCTCTATACAGAGCTGAATGACATTCTCAGTGCCACCATCATGACTGACAGCTGTCCTTCCCAAAGCTGCAACCAGAGTTTACTGAGGTAAGGCTGGTAGGTCACTCCAGAGAAGAAACGCGCACCCTGCAGGTACTGGTGCCTGCTGTTAGGTCACTCCAGAGAAGAAACGCGCACCCTGCAGGTACTGGTGCCTGCTGTTAGATCCCTCCAAAGCTGCCTTTTTTCCAGGTTGAACGAGCCCCAGTTCCACAGTCTCTCCTTACAGGGCAAGTGCTCCAACCCCTGACCATCCCTCAACGGTAATTTGCTGAACTCTCTCTGGCTGATCATTACCTTTCTTGTACTAGTGCACCCAAAACTGGACAAAGTATCTAGATGTGGTTTCTTGGCACTGAGTAGAAGAGGATAATTATTTTCCTTGGTCTACTGGCTGGGCTTCTGGGACTGTTGCCCTGGATGCTCTTGTGCAGGGGCACACTGCAGGCTTATGTCAGCTCACTGCCTACCAAGACCACCAGCTACCCTGGGGAGCAGGGCTGCTCCCCAGCCTGGCAGTCACCAGCCTGTACTGCTGCAAGGAGCTCTTTCTTCCCAGGGGCTGGACTTCACATTTGTCCTAGTTGAATTTCGTAAGGCTCCCATCTGCCTGTTCCTCCAGCCCATCCTGTGTCCCTTTGGGTGACAGTCTCACCCTCAAGTGCATCAACCAGTCCCACAAGTTTGGTGTCACCTCACACCTAATGAGAGTGCACTCTACCATTTGCTCCAGATCATTGACAAAGGTGGTTAACAGGGTAGGTCCCATGATAGATTCCTGTAGTGCTCCTTTTGCTACCACTCTCCAGGTAGAACATGACTCATTAATCACTACCTTCTGAGCCTGATCATCCAACTCGTTATCCATTTGTCCAACAATCTAGACCATAACATCTCACCTTGGATACATGAATATTTTGGAGACTGTCCAAAGCCTTGTTAAAGGCAAGGTAAATGACATCCCTTGCACTCCCCTCATCCACAGATCTAGTCATTTCATCATAGAAAGCAATCGGGCAAAGCATGATTTTATCTGCTGACTTTGCAATCACCACCTTCTTCATACACCCATAAATACATTCAAGGAGGACTCATTCTATGATTGTCCTGGAAATCGAAATAAGGACTGTACTTTCCCAGATTGCCCCTTTGGCCTGTTTTGAAGGTGGGTGCAGCATTTGCCCTTCTCTAGTCATCGTGGACCTCCCCCTGATCTCTGTGACCTTTCAAAGATGACAGAGAGCGGCCTCACTGTGATACCGGCTATAATATAGATTCCAACAGACATAAGACGAATGATGCCCTAAAAGCCTTGAAAAAATATGAACTTTTTGCTATTCAAGCCACAATTGCATAGTAGGAAATAATAAATAGTTTCAGTGTAGGGAATTAGTTCAACAGGACAATTTGGGTGATTGTCATCACCTTGTCAATAGCCTGGAAGAAGCCCTTTCAATAGCCTGGAAACAGCCTTTTATAAAGAGTGGAATTATATGGAAAGTGTTAAAGAGAGTCTTTTTCTGAATGCTCTTTATTCTGTCCCTCTGGATTCTTCTTTACATATGTTCATTGAGACACTGAAGTTTTTTTTCACTATTGAACCAGTGCCACTATGAGAGGATGAATCCCATCCCCTTTTGACTCATACATTATCAATATAACTGCTAGGTATGCATTGACTGAAACATGTGTAGCTCTATTAGGACCAGTTCTTTCTTGCGTAGAGAGATGCCTCATCACGGCATACATATGTATATGCATAGTCATTCTTCAGATTAGCCACAGCCACATCTTTGTAAAATGCTTAATTACCAGAACAAAACACAGACTACATTTCCTCCCTTAATCAACTTCAAGATACAGTCGATTCTGCCTTGGGGCTGGAAGATCAATGTGATGACATTGAGATCCCTTCCAGCCCTATTACCCTTGTAATAAACAGGAAACAAAGAAATCCAATTGCCATCTATGTATGCTTGGATTTCCTGCGTTTCCAAACGTGGATGAGAAAAGTGATACTTAGCCGTTGCTACTGGATTATCTTTAACTATACATGTAAGAGTCAGTCAAAGACTGAATTGTCTTTAACTATACAAGTAAGAGTCAGGCAAAGATGACAAACACATTGTTATTTGAAAGTAGTGTCGACAACACAGTAGTGGTCAACTACTCGTAAGTTCTTAGAGAAAGTGTTTATTTTGAAAGATAAAAAGATATTCCAGTGGTCCCCTTTGGCCACTTTCTTACAAAAAAAAAAATTATTCTAGGGATGCATTGTTTTTTCAAGGGAAGCTGTAATCAAATATCAAATCTTTGAGTCTAACTGGACATTATATATTGTAAATGCACAGATAATCTGTGAATATTATGGCTGTTATCTGCTACTAAGCTAAATGCACAGTTTGTACAGTGCAGGGTTCAATTATCTTACAGTCTCTGGAATTCCTTGTCTTTCTTCAGTAGCTGCAAAAGGACCCTAAAAGACCAGCAGCTCAAGTGCCTCACTTTTAGGCAGCTAAAGTATGGTGGAATGAATCCGGTCTTTAGAAATAATGTGTAGTACATTGACATCCTAAGCTGAGATGCTGAGCAGTAAGCTAAGATGGACTGAGGCACAAATATATATCCTGTTCTGTTACATCTGCTAAAGGGGTGGACATGGGAACTAGAGTAGTAAACTCTGCTACAGGCACAGCCCAGAGAGCTTGAAGCAACAATTCTAAGAGTACTGCAGTTATTTCAGCTTGTCTGTCACAGCCCTTAATGGCACAGATGTAATTGCAGAGCAAAAAGTATTGATCTCTACTCAAGTTTGTAAAATGGGAATCGTATGTTATTAAAAGAATAAGAAACAGCAATAATGATCCTTAATGCTTGTGTGTGGATGCTTTCCATGTATGGTACGTTCATCACCTATACCAATATATACCTTTGCCCTTACATGCCAAGTACAGAGACTCCAGAGTGTCATCTGCTCAGCAGTTTTTGAAAGGTCTACGTGTGATCCACTAGGTGTCAGGGCACTGCACGCAGTAGCATCCTCACAAGATCAGATACATGGTGGGTTTCTCTGATCCAGGCTTGGTTCATGTTGAGTTTCCCACCAGCCAGGTCCTGGCCTGGCTGGTAAAGGAACTCAGGAACAGTCTTGCCAACACGCCAGACCCTCACTCGGATGCTATGACATGGAGGCTCTAGGCAGATACTCTCTTTCTTTACCTCACGATGACTTCTAGTATTTGTTCAGCTTTGCAATAAATCCACACTTGCATGTTATCTCTGCAAAATTAAGAAAGTGATGGAGCTACCTACAGATGACTTCATTTCCAATTCAGATCAGTGATAAAATCTAATAAATGTATAATATCCAATAAATGTAAAAACAGGGAGTTCACCTGCAAGGGATCCCACAAAAAAGAAAAGGCACAGTTTATTGTATGTCAAGTTTAGTTATTTCACAACAGCCACATAATGATTGCATCTCAGTTACAAGTATTAAAACGTCCTTTGGCTACTTTCAGATTCTGCTGTGTTTCAAATGCTGACAAAACAAGAAGAAACTATAACCAGTTTAGAATATTTCAGGTTGCTGTACTTGCACAGTAGAATACTGGTACGTAGTCTTAAGTCACATAGGCTCTAAGGAGATATAAGCATACAAAAAATATGTCCATTGCTTAGTGGCTACTTTTGTTTTACCAAAAAAGAAGAGACATGAACATATGCTGAAGTTTTCCATCAAAGTGAGGGCACGAATGGCTGTCCTATTTTATTAAACATGTCAAGGGCAGAAGTTAACAGGTAATTTGTCGTTAATTTCAAGTTCCTTATTAAGTTCAAGGTGCCACACGGCACTTGCTCTAACAGTCAGAAGGTAGCATTTCTAGCTAAGTGCTTCCAACTAATTTTAACCAATTGTTCAGTCACACTTAATAACATATTTCAACTATTGATGTATGTGTGGTAAAGTGTTAAAATTAATTCTTAGTGAACTCTAAATGTTGGCAGAGCCACTGCAGGAGATTATTGTGAACTTCAATTTGAGACCATTTGAGTTATAAAGTGATTTCAGATTTCTTTTCTCTTTCTCTTAAAAAGCTAAACATCTGCTTGGTACTGGATAGCATATGTGAACCGTAAGGCCTATATTAAAACATCAGGAAAAAAATTTAACAACATGTTTTATTGATTTTATGGTGTCTTTCATGGCTCCTTAGTCTGTACTCCAGGAAAGAAACTAGCCTGCAGAAGGGTCAGGAGGTTCAGGAATACTTGGATTCAGTGGTCCAAAGTCTTTCAGACAGGATCTCAGTAGCTGTGCCTGTAGCCCTGAGCATTGTTTGGGTCTGTAATGCCAGACCAAACTCCAGCAGACAAAGCTCAGCTACTTTGGGTTTGTGTAAGATGTGAGGAATGGCGAGTCATCTCTGAATTTACAGCAAAATATCAAATATGCATATACATGCAGATGCAGACAAGGTATATATGGTAAAATATGGAACCATGATCATTTATTATGCTTCTATGATTATTGCACTTACTTCTTACATTTCCATCTCCTGAGCAGCCCTTGATTGCCACGAAAAAGATACAAACTTCCAGAAAAATATTCTCCTCTCAAAATTAAAATACCATCTCAGTAATCCTCTCTGCAGTGGGGGAGAGTATTATACCACCAGAATGGATGACAAAACCCAGGAGGACAAAAGTCTAGCAGGCCTGGCAAGACTGAACATTGAAGTTGAGTATCTTTAGATAAATACTTACGGTCACTTTTAACAGCTCCAACTCTCTGTAACAGCAGCTGTTCTAAAAGTAATTAAATCAACTTGACACTAAATATAGTCCCAAAGAATGTTTAAAGGATTTCTAAAATAATTTTGAAGGGTTTCTTATTTGCTGGAACTTAGAAATTACTTCAATTAATACAAAAATATACTCCAACCGAGGCTATAAATATATACATATATATTTAGGCTGTATGTGTGTAGGATATATATATTTAGGCTATATATATTTTAGGCTATGTATATTTTTATATATGCACATGTATACACACTGAAGAGTTTACAAGGATTTTTACAGAAGAATGTCACATCTTTAAACGTCAATAAACAACGTAAGGGTTTCAAATCACGACCATTAAAAATAACCCTCTAGGCAAGCATTTCCTTTTTTCCCCTGCAGTTAAAGTTTACAGGCCAAAGTTATGGTGGGTTTAACCCTGGGCAGATTGCCAGTGGAGTATCTTAACCCTGGAGTACCTGACAGTGCAGTGCCTTGCCCCAGTAATAATAAAGAGAAAGCCCCAGCTTCAGGTCCTGGAAACACCCCCGAATACCAACCACTAACGGTGTGCAACATTTCTCTTTGCCTTTATTCACTGTAAGGGCTAGAAATATCTATGCTGCAAGCATGGCAAGGAAGCTAATCCTCTCTCTTGGAGGTAGCTTCCCACCAGCTGACCCCATTCCAGGTACATCCCTTTCTTCGCGTGATTGCCATGCGCCACAACAGAGGAAGAGGCAAAAATTGGCTTTGTAAGTATGAGCTTTACAGGGAGGGAAAGGAACATATATTAAAAACTTAATGTTTTTAAAACATCTTGTTAAGACGCGTATAGCTATGCTATTACCATATCACTGAACAGAGCAGGAAACAAAATATAAAAATATCGCTTTAAACCTGTAGTTAGGGTATTAGGGGTCTGATCCCATGCCAAGGGAAGACAATAGGGAGGGTTTGTATCAAATGCTGAATGTCCTCTGAGCCTATCAAAGGGATTATGGACCATTTGACGAATCTGTGTCATCCTGTGCCGGACCATGCTAATCTTATTGTGTCATTTTAATTGTGGTAAACGCGCAGCTGATGGAAACATATATAGGACTTATGTATTATTTTTTTTTAAATCCCAAAGGATTTATTGAAGAATATCTAAAACTCACCCTCCTTCTTGCATATCTTAGTATTGCAACTTACTGAAACATTTAAAGAACTTCAGAATTTCTTCATAAAAAGTCTACATCAATTCCCTTACTTAGTTAATAAAACCAAACTCAACCAAACCAAATAGGGTACTCGATTCTTCCTTCACAGAAAATATTTTGCCCATTAATGAAAAGTTGTCTTATATAAAGGAATTCAAATATTTTTTTTTGATTGGCATTAGACTCACAGACAGACAGAAATAAGCTGCCATTCTTCCATTTGATAGCCAGACGCTGCCAGTTGTTGCTAGGGCAGTCATGCTGTTAAATTAGGTCTAATGAACGAGTAATTGCTTTAGGTATAGTGAACCATTTCAAAGAAAACAAGGATTCTAATTGATTTGCAATTTGTTTGGCACATTGCATTGTCTGGGGCTATTGATTAGTCTTCTGGATTTCACACTGCATGTGTTTCCCTTTATTAAGGGAATAACAGGTTACTGATTACTTTCCTTCTGGGTTTAATGTAGCGGTTAATGTCTACTTTGTTCTTGTGTCATGTCACAGGCAAGGAAGGAATAATATGCAAGTGGGTGGCCCTTTGCTAAGAAACTCCCCTGCTGCTTTGAGCTGTGTACTCTAAGACATGCTGAAAAGCAGATCAAGAGAAAGGGTTAGAATAGCAGGACTCACAAGTTATGGCCTGAGTCAGGCTAGACCCAGGCTAGAAACTTGGCTTTCCTGCGCTATCAAAGCACAACACAGTACAAAGCGGTTGGTGGTAGATTTGTTCTTGTTTGATTATAGGTCTGTATATAAGGAAACATACTATAGTTTTATATGCCTCGGTTTATATGCAGCAGCATCTTAAATAGGGAAGCTTACACCGTATTTATCCTTTTGCTGCAAGAGATTTACTCCATAGCATGCATGTTCTGGGGAGCACGCCATTGCACATTTTAAATCCATCTCGGCTCGAAAAAAAGTGAGTTCATTTAATTAATCGCTTTGTTCCTTTCATAGGACAACTTTTTATAACACAATTAATGTATATTAAAGTGTCATTAATTTCTGATTTCTTAACATTCTTAGCTACAAATGTAATCCTTAGCACATCTTTAACAGGTATGACGGTAAAATAAAAGAGCCTTTCTTGTTCTAAAATTGATCATGGCTCTGGAGATTATTTAGCTTTGTATTTTTTGCTCCTGTGTTGGGAGCCAGTACAAATGAAATTAAATATAGGCATTTAGATTACTTACAGGGCCTAAGGAATCTCGATTTTGTGACCTTACTACGTGTCTTCCTGTCTCAGAGGGATCAGCCATGTAACATCCATGTATCTGAAGATCTCTATATAAGCCTGATCCAAAGCCTGTTGAAGTCAACAGTAAACCTCTCATTGATTTTCAGAAGCTTTTGCCAGCGAGCGCATCAACTTTCTCGATTCACCTCTTGAGAACCTGTACATCATTTCAACAAGTAACATAAGTTTCATTGCCAGGTGAGCCACCATGCAGTGCTCTAAGTGCTCTAAAGTTCCCGCTAGCACCAGTGGCACCAAGTCAGCAATCTCAAAAATCTAGACTTTGCTCTGCATGCCAGGGTTTGAAATTTCTAATGCTCTAAAGGTATTTTTGCTGAGTTGTTAGAAAGATGATTATCTCTAAATTGCCTGCACAGTATGGTTGGGGGGGTGTGTTTAAAAATGACTGTGATACATCTCTGAAATACAACATTGGTCATGTTCATTTTATTCCAAAGAATAAATTTAAAACTTGGTAGCTCATGATCTTTCATGATCTAGAAGTTGCTGATTTCTAAGTATTTGCAGTGGGATATAGAGCAGCTGTGACTTATCTTGAATTTATCCTGACTTTCAGGTCATTCTAAATGCCTTAATTACATCAGTTCCACACTTTCAAATGTCTGTTAGACTGAAATTAATTAAGCCCTTGGTCTTATAGGCAGAAACAGAATAAATAGTCTCAATAACAGAAACCACAATAACAGCAGCCACAAAAATATTTTGGTGTTATGTTTGGCAACCATTTGGCATGCACCAGGTACAGAATACAGTGCTCTAAAATTGTCACTGCTGTTCTGGGATGCCCTATGTAATTCATTTTTGCTACCCTGTTCATAATGATGAACCATTGTATACAGAACGTATATACAAATACCAGATGTATACACAAATAACTCATAACTTAGCAGATCCTAACCTATTTCTTTCTATATTCTATGATCTTGTGACATCAGCACGCCCAAGCCATACAAAATGTATACTTAGGTATATATTAAATTGGTAATTAAATATATTTTATACCATATGGGTGACCTAATGTAATTGTAAAGTAAGAGAAACCATAACATTTTGATTCCCCTGTGTTTGTATTTTAAGCCTTATATGTGGTGGGGGCAGCCTGGGATGGGAGCAAGGTGGTGCAGCTGTTGAATGGCTATGGTGAACCACAGGCTGGAGGCTAGCAATTTGAGGAACTTGCAGAGACAATGCGAGAGAGTTGAGGCATTAATCTCTCTCGCTTCCCCCAGCCTTTGACTCAGTAAGATAAACCTGAAAAGGAACATTTTCAAGCAGGAATGCTCACAGGAAAAGATATCAGTAGCTACTGAGAACAAAGATGAGCGTCCAAGCATAATCTGTTTACAACCTTTAAACCAGATTGGAGATTAGACTAAATATAGCAGTATAGAAGCAAGTATCCTGACATGATATGACTTGAACCTTCTTAAATGGCATGTTAACAGCTGATCATTTGGACCACCGTGTGCCATTGGAGAAACTCAGGGTGGCTGTAATGGGGATGATCTGAGCTGATCTCTTTCAACAAAGTTACACACAGAGGTAGGTTGCTGTGTTAAGATGATGGATTTCCCCCAATTCAGGAAAATCTTCTATGTGACATGTATGTGTATTATTGCTATGCAAGCTCAAGCTTTTCATTTCCTCTCTCTTCTTTGTTCTGACCAGGACTGAGATACGGCATTTAATTCCCAACAAAATGATGTGGAACATGACAATGAAGCAATGATCAGAAGTGATTCTGCTTTTCACCTTTAGTCGTAGGGCTCACTGTGGAGTGAAAGCCATGGGATGCATCACAACTAACAGATACTTCACTGACAAATTCAAGAGCCAGCATGTTGTCAGTAAGGTCATTACGTAGTTGGTGCGTTCCAGTGAAATTTTTTTTTCTGCTTAGTGGGGGGACTTACAGGGGAAATTCCCTTTCCCAAATCCTCTTCTAAATCTTCTTCTCTTGGGTTCAAATAGCCAAGTTTCATGCCTAGGTCCACAAAGTTGCGTACGCTGTGGGGTGGTCCAGGATTCTGTCCTTTTAGCATCCAGTAACCTGGCTGCCAAAGGTTACACCTCCCTTCTGACCATACGAAGGGCCGTGTAGAAAAGACAGCTGCACGTGCCCAGATTTCACCATGAAATGGGGTTTCCATGCACCCAGGGAAGTCATCGGGCCCGACAAAAGGATTAATGCTAATGCCCCTGTTGTGAGTGTTCCACTTTTTAGAAAAGAATTGAAAAAGTGCTGGGACAGAGAGAAGGAATGTGAGATGCATGACAGCTGAGCCTAGCACTTAGGATAATTGCACAGGTTGAAGAAGTCCTGAGCTCCGTCCTCCTGAGGATGTTTCTGTAGTTTATCTAACAGGTATAATTCATTTAAGAACTAAGAGTCTCCTCTTTTCTAGTTAGTTAAATTCCCTGATCTTTAGAAGCACCTTTGAAAATGCACAAACAGTGGACATTTACCTATGGAAACCAAATTCAAAGGCCAGCACCTATTCAAAGCTTTTTTTCTCTGACACGCGTCTCCTGGTGAACCAGACTGGGAAAAATCGTACTAGGGAGAAAAATAGCACTTGTGACACAGTCTCCTACTTCAGTATCAGAAGCAACAAAAATAAATGTGTATCAATGCCTCAGCGTCACTCAGCATGTTAATATAAGTCCTCTTCTTTTATGGATGAAGCTGAAACATACATTTGTGAACTTCGCATCATCCCTAACTAGCAGAGTTAAAATCACACTCTCCTGCATACTGGACTCTGTCTCACAGAGGATGCAGGCAGGATAGATCTACCTTGTGGGCCACTGTGAAGCTCAGCTTTACCATTACTGCTTGACACTGACAATAGAAAGATTCTTCTTAGTGTGATGTAAACAGCACTCTAGTCATACACAATTTTTTTTCCAGCTAAAATTTAAGTCTCTAGAGGCATTGAGTGCCTGTGGCATTAAGACAGGAACTTTGAGGATTGCCCCCTTTGAGGTAGGCAATTAAAGCACCCATGAGGGGCTCATTCTTTCCCTGGCTGTAAGAGTTTCGTTTCTCAGCTGATGTACACAAAAATGCTTTCACTGAAGTCCACAGAGGTTATGGTCATCAAGAATATTATCTTAAATATCAGAGAGCTCCTCAGAAATGGAATGCATTTTCCATTCTCATTGTCATTAGTTGTTCTCCATCACTGATTGTAACGTCACATGGAAGCCACAGAACTACTGAGCCTAGTGTGCTGGCCACAGCCGAAACATGACTGATTGAGATCCTTACTCTTGTAACTGATCATTCTGCCATTATTGCCTTAACTAAAGGCTTGGACTCCATACTTCTGTCTCACTCCCGTACCCCACTCTGTCTTCTTTGGGAAAATCACACCAATCCCAGAGAAAGTTTTTATTGCTTCTTACTGACTCCATCTGTTTTGAGTTTTTTATTAAAATACAAGGTAAAAAACTCAGTTGCTGAAACAGCTTAATTCTCTCTAACATGGCTTTGCTGGTTGGTATGCACAGAAGCAAATCACATTTTAAAATATTTTAAAAACACGGAGGAGCTTTAAAGAAGTGTTTAAAAAACTGGTCTTGGTTTGGTGCCAACTACAGATGCCATGCTGATTACAGAAGATTACATAAATTCCCCAAGCCTTATTATCCTCTCACTTCCACTTATCAAATTGGTAAGAATTCCACTGGAGTCACTGGAGTTACACAGGCGTAAGCCTGTGCTAGAGAGGAATACGTCCTTTCTGGTTAGCAAGCTACCTGTGTTTTCAGCGGGTCCAGTTATCTCTACCTATCTACTGATACGCAGAAAGTACCCAAAGCATAACATGCAGGGTATGATCTGTCTATGTAAATGCTTCAGCCTTCATTGATCTCAGCTGGGTTGCACAGATTTATGTGTTAGCTGAACTTTTTACCTGAATGTGTAGGGAAAAAAATACTACTTTTTGGCATCTTTGTTGTAGCATGTTACTGAGATTTTTAAGCAGTGCGTATTGCTAGGTCTCTGTAGCAATGGCCTAGAACAAGGTGTAAGATGCTCAAGGAAAAGACATGTATGTGCAGAAAGAGCTTTTCCTGCTACACAATTGAGTATCCTGACAGTTTCAGAGACTTTTTGAGCCTCAGGCCACATAAGTGGCCCCAGCCACTGCTGGGGACCCACCTGCTATGAATCCAGCCATTTCTTCTTCCAGCACCTTTAGCCATTTGCCCTGTGCCATCCTGTTACAATGAGTTCCACAGCTTAATTGTGCACCATAACAAAAAGTCGTTGCTTTTGACCCTTTTAAACTGGGTGATTTTATGGGGTGCCCCTCAACTATTTTTTAAGATGTGATTCATTTTTTACTCACTTTCTCCACACTACCTACAAAAGTATAAGCCTCACCTATATCCCAGTCGGTCATCTTTTCCATACCGACCGCTCTGCTTAGTTTTTCCCGATTTGAATGCCATTCCACACCATTGCTCATCCTTGCTGAATTTATTTTCAATGTCTACTGTTACATTCTTTTGAGGTGGCTTACAAGATCAACACACAGTATTTGAGATGGGGGCATACCATTAATTTGTGCATCATAGCCCTTATTCTTTTCTGGGGGTTTGTTTGGGTTTTTTGGTTTGGTTTGTTTGGGTTTTTTTCATTTCTACAATACGGACCATATGCATTCTGAACGACTCCTAGTAGGATTGTGAAGGCCTTTGTAAACAACTCCAGGGATAACACCACCACATGTTCACGTGAAAAGTGGTGAGAGGTTGGTATATTCTGTGATTCTTTTGTGTGTTATTTAGCTGACAGTAGCAACAAAGAGAATTAGAACTTTGTGACCTGCCAAATTTACACAGGCTGCCACCAAGAGCTCCACAGACAACCAGTGGCCACGAATCAATGACTGGGAAGCCAATTGCAAATAGTTGGTAGTAATTTTTCTGAAAAGTTGGGATGACCCTATGTTCTTCTACCAGTGTAGAAAAGCCTCAACACCTTCGCTGTGGTCCCAAGCTCTCAAATAAGATGAGAAGTTCTTACTCTACAAAAGAATCATGTATTTCTTGAACAATACAAAGTTGAGAATAAAAACAAATTTGTTCCTTCGAAATTGCCTAGTGAAGCAGTTGTTTCATACTGCCTGTTGAACATTTGGGTAGACTGATTCAAATGTTAAAGCTGTGTTCAAACCAGAAAAAATAAAAATAATAAGCTGTCAGAATAATTACTAAGAACATACAAGGATTATACAAAGTAAACTGCAGCCTGCAAAAAGAGAATTGCATGTTAGCTAATTGTTAATTTTAGCAATTGCAATGGCTAATTACTGTGGCACACATTGACTATTAGCATGATGCCCCAGCACCTGCTTTCTCCAATGAACAGATTTCTTCATTGCTCGTGCAGGAGCAAAATGTGTAATTATTGGCCATCATTGGGGCGATTTTTCAGTGATTCTTTTGTGTGATGTGAATGACGCATAATGACATATTTTATTAGAGGGCAAATAGCTGTTTGTTAATGGAAATGATTTGAAATCCAAGAAACTAGGAGCTAGGAGCATGTTTTCAGTATCAGCATGAATTCAAATGTATTTTCTTTTAACTCTTTATAAAAGAAGCATAGAAATCAAATCTAAACTTAGTATAATATATTTAATGATATGTGCAAACACAGCATTGATTAATTGCCTCAAATGTTTTCAATGCTACACCATTTCATTTGTTACAGCAGCCTGCTAAATTTATGCATTTCTTATTTAAACTCTTCTTTCCTGGGCATATAGTGTTAGCAAGATTATGTGGCTTGTTCCTCATTTACTGTGGAAAAAAATCATCTTTGTAACTTAAGCAACAATTATGGGCTTTATGAGGCACATTTTCATTGCACACATTGTAGAACACAGTGCACTGGCATTATTATTCCTGAAAGTACATGCTTGAATGTATCTATCAAGACCCAAATGTCAGCTACTGAATAGATTATGCATAGTTATCCAAAACAGAATATAGATACATAAAATCTCAGCAACAGAATACTCAATTTCTGAGAAAAGAGTTTTATTAGATAATCTGCACGATACTTTTGAAGAACAATGCAAATGAAAAAATCACATATGAACCTTAGACTACAGTGGTGTTCAAAATAGCAAACTGCTTTGTCATTTTTGAAGGACAGGTTATGGCTGGAATAAGAAAGCTGGCCTTTTTATTTTGTTTTTATTTGAATACTGTTCAAGGCTGAAAAAAAGGGTTACTAGGGGACGTAGTTTGCTGAATTCCACTGGTGAATTCCATCTAGACTAACTTGACGGAAAGGATTGAAGTGACTTTGGATATCCAAAGAAAGTAGAATGCTTGTGAACCTCTGTGAAACTTTTAACAATAAGTAGGAAACCTAAGCCTCTTCTAGACTCTTCAGATAATGAAGCCAAAAATGTAATGCTACCTTAGAAGTATATTAAGAAGAGACTTTTTGGCACGACTCTGATTTCCTTCCATTTTGACAAAGATCCAGTCGCTGAACTTTGATTAAATTTGACCCAATTTATAAACACGAGTCAGATGAAATTCAGACCTAATGGATGCATATGAAATGTCTGATTGAAGTAAACTCACTTTTAAAAGCATATTCAAATAAACAAATAACTAAAACACAGACATAGTAGGTGTAATAGGAAGACAGAGTAAAGGATCATATCTTTTACATTTCTTCTACAATTGCATAGGATACATGCATGACATTTTAAAACTGCAGCTGCAAAGGCCACCGTAAGAAAAATTAATCCAACTCTACATACACTGAAAATCTGGCTTGTCCCATATCCCGAGCCTGAGTTATTTACAAACTTGAGGAAGAAACTATGAATGGGCACTTCCTCTTCTCCCCCAGGGCCTATAGCTTCTCTGCTGTTGCAAGATGTAGATAAGTTTGGTATTCAGGTTCACTGTTTGACCCATTAAACTGGTATTGAGGTATAATTTGTGTGTTTTCCCAGTATGGTTGCACATAGAATGGGGTTCATTTCCACAAGTTTGAATAAATTTATCCAGTTCAGTGAACCTGTTGTTAAGCTTAGCAAAACTCAGTAGGTGGCTTTAAAGTCCTGTAATTAGCCCATTACATAAAATCTGTACTTTAGATTTTTGCACATTGGTTAATAAGTATAACGTGCTTCGTATATATAAATAACATTACATTAAATGATGCAATATAAAGGAATTAAAGGCCAAAGTAGTTAAATAAAATACTTGAAGGAGATCTCAAATTAGCATGTTTAATTCCAACTCATTGAACAGGAAAAGGCTTTAGCCTTACTGTACCAGTTCCATACAATGTGCAGAATAGCAGATATTTAGTATCCATTTTACATAAGGTCGCTGCCATCCCTGACCCCTGTGTGACTTTGAAAAATGTTCTAATTAGCTTGTTTCTTTTAAAATCTAATCATTACAATGTCTAAATATAGCCATGAATTACCAAGACAGCACTTGCCTCAACAATTTTTCAGTTTGTACATAGCTAATTAATTCTTGATCCTTAATTTTTGCTTTCCAAATGAAATATGTGAGGAAAATGAAGTCTACAGCTAATTAACCCATGCAACGCTTACTGTTCCACAGTAAAAATGCTTATCTTAAAGTTCAATCTTTTTAGTACCTGTGAAAGTAAACCAAAGATTTGAATCCTATTGCAATAGGTCAAAGTTCCACTTCAATCTGACACAATACTATACTTGTGATTTTTAAATGTTGAAAAAATTATGTAATCAAAATCCCAGAATTCAGTTTTTCTTCAAATCTATTGATGAATTCCATGATATGAATTAATATATTGAGAAGTAACTTTATATATATAACCACTATCTTTTTCAATTTATATATATGTATATGTAATGAATACTTTGTAACAGATCGCCCTCTTCAGAGATTCAAAGTTATCAATGCATGAAGAAATATATTTAAGAAGTTTTGTATAAATGCACATATGCATACCCACATCTATCTATCCATATAGACACACACAAGGAAACAAAATAGTACTTTGGAGTTATATGAAATACTCAGAGTTAATACTGCAGCCAAAGGAAACTTGCTCAGATTTGATCTCATGAAAAACTCAGTATTGCTGGATAGTTTGCCAAGATTCATAAAAACACAGATTCTAGTGGAGGAACTTGTCCTTACTTATGTGTTTATACTGAATTAATAGTAAATCAATGGTTTCACTTGATTTCAACCTGAAGCCAGATCTCATTCAAAACCCAGATCTCCTTCATTTGTAATTTTAGGATTCATCAGCAAATTCACAGAAAAAGCCTGGATAAACATCTTTGTGATGCTCCACAAAAAGAAAAGAAAAGATTGAAAGTGACAAATTTCACACATCTTATTATGCTTATTGTGACATGGCAAACAAAACTACCCCAATTTCCAGTAATGTTCTGTTTATCTTGTGCCATTTTATACCGTCATCTTTGAGTGCCTTTGACTTTTTTCCCATTTCATTTGTTGCAACTGCCCCCTGTACTGCTCTATAGTTATTGCTAAATTTTTCATTTTACTGTCAATCTTAGTCGCGATTGCTTCTTTATGTATATATCTACATTGTCTCTTTTTTTCTCATATACATTGACACCTGGAGGATTTTTGTCCTTTGGCCACACCTTGGAGCTAATTCCATTCTCAGTCATACAGGTACATTTCCTGCTGGTTTCACACAGGGCTAAAACCATAAAACTGGAGTAAAATTTGACCTCTGGTATACGCAATTATATTTCTCACAGAACTATCTGGACTGTGTTTGGCGGCAACAGAAATGTTGAAGAAAATACCACATACAGTATTAATACACCTGAAAGTAAGACAAAGAGGTGGAATGACTTGCATTGATTGAGTATTCTGTAATTTGTGCAAAATGAATCAATTCAACAGTTCAACGGTTTAAAAAAATAAGACAGGAAGAAATTGCAGGAAGGAAAACAATCGGTAGAAGACGCAAGACAAGCCAGGTGGATCTTCCTTAACCTGTTTCATCCTGATATATTCCCAACCCTCCATCCTGTCTTGTAAAATATATGTCCTTTGGTTACCTCTGAAGGTTGGGTTAATGCTCTATTACGCTATTTTCTAACACCTGTTTAGACTTTTTTTTTCTGACAAATTTGAATCGAATCTGTTAAGTACACCATCAATTACACTTCTTTACACTATGGATCTGCTTAAGTGAAAGAGTTAGGAAGTCACAGTGTATGGGTTATTTTTGTGAATGGAATACTTGATTCAGTGTGTTAATTGACCACGTGCATGAAGTCTGCTTGTGGGGGAAAGTTACACATGAGGGTGAATCAGCAAGAACACTGAAGGGATTGTGTGGAAGGCAGTTGTGGACGGCCATTGCAAAGCTGCCTTTTTCTCTCTTTTTAAATTTAAATTAATTTTTAATTTAAAACTCCTCATTAACATCTAGCAGTAAGTTAATGCACCAAAGAACACCATCTTGCCTCACAGTCATAGCTCTGTTTTACATAAAGCAGGAGCCACTAAAGAATAGAGCACACCTAATCAAATAATTTTTCTATGTGTAAAAAAATACTAGATGGAAGATAAGGAAAACTATTTCTGTTCACTAAGTCATTTTGTAAAGGTACATGTCATATTATCAGGCTATGCTTGACCACACTCATCCTTGCACACCTTTGGAAAGAGACTGAATTTAATTTACAAGATAGATAGATGTGTTTTATCATAGCTGAAGAGGTTTTTTGTTTTTTCCCAGCAAATAAATTGACCTCAATTAGTTCCCGCTTTCTAGAAATGGGCAAGCATATACAAATAGATGACTAGTTGCTAAAATCAGACCCTTGAGTATATACATGGCAATAAAGTTTTTTCAAGTGATGAGAAATGTGAGCTTACTTTAAAAATCAGGTCTATACAGTGAATTAGGTGCCCATCTTTTGGTTGCATACACATTACTAAATATCACATCAGGCTGTTGGTTGCCCCTGCATCAGTTCTAAGGTTCCTGTACGTCTGAAGCTTATCAGTGGTACCTACGAAGCAGCAAAGGTAGAGAATTTTATTTTCGCTTGATTTTGGATGAAGAAATTATTCATGACATCGTATTTGGAAGGATCTACCAAGTTTAAGGACTTTGGCTGACTCTTGTTTAGATTATTTTGGGTTACTGAACTATTTTAATAAGAGAATTAACCATTGACGCACAGAAATGTACAAGTAAGATTGTCATAAAGGTAGCTAAGGCAGAGCAAACTGAGGTAGAAGAAACTTCCTTCACTTGTGCTTCTTGGCTGAACAATACTACTGATGGCTGTCAGGGCTTCCTTTAGCTAAGCTAAGCCCTCAGCTTCCTCACCACACACACTGATTTGAAAATATGTGCTTTTAACAGTCCTTGACTACTTTTCCTTTTATAGCACATTAAAGACTAACAGGCACAACAGAGCAAAGATGCTGAAGAAGTGGCTTGTTCTCTGGAGCTCCACTGATTGTGCTTTCCTGAAGCTGACAGAAACAAAAGTCCCTTACAAACTTCCTTTTCATACCAGAGCTTTTAAAATATATACTGAAAACATGTTACCTGGGAACATTTTGTGTGGAACTAACACAAAAGAGAGACTATTTTTCTTACAACTATTATTATGAAGGCACTAGTCACGACTGGATAACGAAAAATGAGTCGACCTTGTTATTTAAATGTAACAGACTACCTGTGAGTGCTCTAGTATAACCAGTCATCACCACACTCCCCAGCAGCTGGCAAAGACCAAAGTAAAATACTGTGGTAGAAGATCTGCTGCATGAGATTATGTGATGTGCATGAAAATTATTGTTTGATCGTTTGAATTTATATTTTGAATGGTAAAAGTTTTAAGCATTCTAGGGAGTTCTGAATAATTTACTGTTTGCTATCTTCTCTGTCTTCTGCTAAGAGAAGCTTTCTTTATACTAAGAACCTAATTATGTATACCTTGAAAAAATTGAACAGCATATAGCTCACATAGCAATCAACTCGATTTCATCTAGTATCTCAGGAGGGTTGAAAGTTAGAAGCTAGTCCTATGGATTCCGTTGTGACAGCTAGAATTTTTGTTTTTCAGTAACATAAATCCCTGGGAGACAAACAGTTTGCTGGTGCTTCAGAGAATTATAGCTTTGCAGAGGACCTAGCCAAAGATTTTTTTCTAGTTGAGAACTAGTGACAACTGCAAACTGAGAGGACACCAAACAGTGACCACTCTCCAACTCAAATGAGGACGCACTGGTACTCAAACGAGAACAAAGTTTGAGTTTGAAAGGATGCTTCTGCGGTACTTTAAAAGCTACAAAGGTGATCTGAACTTTCACAGAAAATACCACAGTAGGCAAAGAGCATGTCATGCTGCAAAAAATACATGGTAAATATGACACTGCAATGTAATACATTATTGCCATCACTGAAGTGGAGCCTATGCTTCACATGAGTACATAAACTCATGCAATCTGTTTCTAATACCACTGAGTAACTTAAGAGAAAAAATTCTGTACACAGCATTAATAGCAATATTTTTGATTTACAAAATACTCATTCTAGAAGTTGCTGACAATCTAAAATTACAGTTTTGTTCACTGGCGATTTCTACACTTGTAGTCATTTTGTGGGCTAGTTGTTCATCTTCTATCAAAAAGATCCATTATAAAATAGATATTAGAGGATAAGATAGAAGAAAGGCTACTAAAAAAATACGACTTCTTAAAATAGAATATGATGTAACTGTATTTCTTATGGTCACCGGCAAATTTTATTTTACAGTAATTCCTTCTAAAGGTATACACAATACGAACTGACTGCATTTAGCTCAGGATTGCAACCAAAACCCCCTGCAGAGAAGACATCTTGATAAAGCGGGAGGAGTTCTGAAACACACAGTGACTGCAGCATCAGGCCTAAACAAGATACCAAGTTTGCATTATTAATTTTAACTTATTATTGCATATGATCAAAAAGAAACTGTAATAATAATAATAATAATAATGATGATGCAGCCCCAAGCGCTATTAAAGCACAAAAATTGTGAAAGAGTCCTTATTTTCCAAGGCCGTTCTGTTTTATGGACTGGGTAAGAGACCAGTGCTTGTCTTCAGACTATGTCATTCCACTACCCAAAAAATCACACTTCAGAGGCAATCCTGGTAATGTGCAATTTAGAGAAGGGAGAACAGGTGGTGGCTAGGAGGGAATAAGAGCACCGGGAGGGAACTTACACAGCAGAGGAAAGTTTTAGATCAAGCAAGAGGAAGTCATATAGTTTAAATTAATTATCCAAACTTTTTTCTTGGGCAAATGTTTAGAGTCTTATACTGGAAGTTCCATTATTCAGGGTATAAACTTCCAGCACTGCTCTAGTGAAATGCATGATGAACCTTATTAATTTTTCCCAAATAAACTGTTCCTAATAGATTCCAGCTGTCAGAACTTCCCATGCTTTCTCTGAAATTGTTTTAATTTCATATTCAGAAAACTTCTCCCACGTTAGCAAGTGAAGCACAAAAATTTCAGTCCACTTAAAACTTAATGCGGGAATCTGGAAAGCCCAAGAGAAAGAATTTGTCATCTCCTTTTTCAGAGCACAAAACCTTTAAAATGTGTAAATAAAGCACCAATTAGGTTTTCCATTCTGGAGGATAATGAGAAGTGCCCATCAAATATGCTACATTCTTAAAATGTTGTGATTTAGCAGGCTAAATTCAAAACACAGTAGTAGCTTCCAGGGTAAAACCTGATTGCATTTACATGTCACATTCATAAAAACACAACCAAAAGGGGAAAAAAAAAAAAAAAAAAAAAGGAATGACACACATCCCCCCAGCACACACACATCCCCCCAAACCATAAAGCTCTAATTGGAAAGCTTCCATCATCTGAGTACTTGCTTCCTGGCATACATGAAATGATCAGTGGGGAAAGCAGGGTCAATCGAGACAGACTGAAAGTGAAATTAAAATAATAAAATGTCTAAACATTTAACTGCAAAGAGGAAATCTTTATACCCACCCATACCCTATTCTGTAGCATAAAACTAAGGCAACAATTATTCATATACCTCCAAGTAATTTGCAGGCTCCATACAAAAATCTCATTTAAAATAAGAAATTGCTATTTCTGCACATTTATTCTCCCCAAATGCTGGCTAATTGCTGCAATGGCCATTATAAAGAATAATTTTCGCTTAGTGAAAAAAAAAAAAAAAAGGGAATGAAGAGAACATTTTCTGGTTTTGTTCCTCTGCGGAGGCTCTATTCAGCGAATCCTGAATGCACAGCGTTTCACTGCTACATTTATTATGCTGAGAGGTCAAGTATTACACAGCATCTTGTATTACGCTTTGCATGCTAAGTATTTCACTTCACAAATTGACCCTTCGGTGTACTTACTACATAATGCTCTAAAAACCCAGCTAAAACGCAGGACAATTAGCAATACTTTGGCTGCCGCTTAACAATGGGGACACCAATGTAGGTGATTGCATTTACAGTGTTGCTTTCTTCACAAAACATTTTTGACACATTAAAGGTACTTCGGAATTGTGCAGTACCAGTCGCCTCTCTCCTGAATGGCTTTTTCCAGCGCGCACCGAGGGAAACAGTTGCCGCGGTTTAGGGCTTAATTGAGAAGAATTCAGGCACGGCCCTGTGAAGCACCAATTAGGGGGATATTATATCATAAAAAGCAGTAATATCCATTTTCAGGCTTGTTCACCAGCCAATACAAAGTAGGGCACGGCTTAAAAAGGGACGGAGCTGCAGCTCCGCAGAGCGGGATGTCGGAGGAGGCCGCAGCACCGGGGCAACCCCCTGGTTTGCAACGAACGAACGCACCCGAAGTTGTAGGGTCCATGTATAGATATTATTTTTTTAAAAACTATTATTATTTATTGCTGTAATCACAGAAACAAACAGAACCCTCCATTAGCGCTGGCGCATTCCCGTGCCTCCCTCATCATCCCCCCCTTCCCCCATCCATCGCATTCCCAAGAGCGGCAATTTCTTTGGGTTCGTTGTGAGGGGAAAACAAACAAACGCAGAACTTCTCGCACCGCCTACAATGCTGAGGCCACCTGAAATTCACTGGCCACACTCGCCAAATTTTTTTTTTTTACTTTGTTTTTTTTAACTGTGAGGAAACAGGGCCTGGGGACCACGTTACTGCTGCTGGGGCGGCTGGCTGCTTGCAGAGGTGCCCGGCAGGCGCCATTCTGCTGGCTGAGGCAGGGCCACACCTGACGGCCACCATTTCAGTGCCCCGCACAGGTGCCTTTCCCTTGCCTCGGGCAGGTGAAGGGCCTCCTGGCTGCCATTGCCCTGCCTCAGGCAGGGCAGCAGGGCACAGCGGCCATTTTACTACCTCAGGCAAGGGCGACTGCCTCAAGGGCGCCATTGGCCACCCTCAGACAGGGCAGCACCAGCACCTCACAGCAGCCATTTTACTACCGTTGCCCAGCCTTGGGCAGGACGAGGGACACCTGTAGGGGTGCCAACCACAGTGTCTGTCTTCAAGTTGATTAAGCAACCGGAATCCCAAACTTTCTGTGTCCTGCCCAGGAGAGAGTTCCCCTCCCAGCATTTCCTTACCACCTACCTAATGGTGATGCTCTTTGCAGCAGGGTGAGCCCTTTGCAGGGCCTTGGACCACAGTCCAGGGCTGGGAGAGAGTGCTGGAGGAGACCAAAGGCAGGTTTAGGCAAGCTCCCAGTAGCAGACTTGCTTTTTGCCTGAGCCACTGGAATGATGTGGGCTGTCATAGGAGCTTCCCTTTGTTCAGCCCCATCCCACTCCTCTGCACCTGGAGGCGCCAGGAGGGCACACTCAGGGCCAGGCGTACCATGGGCCTGCTTTGGGCCTGCGAGAAGGCCACACTGCTATTGTAGCTAACCTAACCAGACCATTTCTAAAGTTTACCAGAGCATTTGTAATGTGTAAATCTGAAGAAGTTTAAAAAGGAGGGGAAGGAGAAAACCCGGGTGTAACGGGATTGAACTCCCCTTCCTTCATGCACTGGTGAGCGTGGCTTTGACTGGGGCGTGCAGCATGTCCCCCACCTGCTCTTCAGCCCATAGTCACGGTAACCTGTTCCTGTCTCCACAGCCAGCAATGAAAGGGTGAAGTCCAATGTCAACACAACCGGTGGAGAGAAGATTTTCACTGTGGGTTGCTGAAAACTGTGGTGAATGGGTTACCTCAGGCTGTGTCCCTGTGAAAATACACGCCCTCAAGAGGCACAACAGAGGCTGTGTGTAAAGGAGGACAGCACGGAGTTACAATGCATCTGATGCCTCTTCAGTGGGCTTTTCTCAATCCACAGATTCTCTTCCTTTCTCTTTTTCCTCGAAGTGCTGGCACCAGGTCTTTAGCACTGTCCTGGCAACACAAGCAGTGCTTGGATCGGTGCTTGGATCATTGTATGAGGGAGGAGGACGAGTAACAGCGGGAAACTAAAGCTAAGTGATGTGGAGGGAGGGGACTGCTGGGGGCAGGGAGCTGCCGGATGAGTGCACAGTCTGGGGAGCACTATCCCCCTGCAATCCCAGCTCCCATTACATGCGTTTCATGTGCTTAAGAGACGTCCTGTAAATGATAAAGCAGAATTTTTCCTCTGAAGTGAACTGATAAAATAGCACATTTCAATGGAATATGGTTCCATCAGAGCTCCTCTGTCTTGCTCTCGAGACAGTCTTCATGCATAAAGCGCTGTTGTTTGTGAAGAGGAAGAGCTTTGAGGGCTGATAGCAGCTGTAAACTCTAGAGTGGCCCTGCTTTAGCAAGTGCAAAGTCACATGTTTTCCTCTGCTAAGGGCTTTTCGGAACAGGACATAGCAGTGAGTCATGCTTTTTTTGCCATGCTTAAATTTGTGACAGCTCACTTCAGGTCAGACAACTTAATCACACGAATGGCTGGTGGTTCAACTTTGGCAGTGCCAGTGGCGTCTGACAGCAAACTTTTCAGCACCTGTGCATAGCCCTGCCTGTCTTAACCCTAAATTAAATCTTTTGAACAAGCTATAAGCAAACATAAGGAACCAAACCTGGCTGGGTGTCCTTTGTCTGTGGGCAAATGGTATTAGGTGATGATGCCAGGGAGCTGTGTGTGATGATGGTTTTCATACTCCGCTTAATTAGAAATTAATTAGAAATTAGGGACATTCACCACGGCCACAGACTGCAGCTGCGTTAGCTCATTCTTCTCAGTGTAGTGTTAGGCTGTTGCAAGAGCACGGCAGTTACGTGTTTCAGTAGCCAAAGCAGTGGAAACCTGCTCTGCTGCACATGCAGGAGTAACCAAATGTGCAGCAATCTGCGCTTTATGTTTGAGGGTTTTTTGTATGGTACAAAATATGTACCTGCAGGGACCTGCTGCAAGGCTCTTGTTGGGAGGCCTATGTGACATGCAATGATTCAGTGCGGTTGTAAAATGTGATGTAGCTGGCATTAACCAAAACATATTTTTCACATGCAGTCCAGAGAAAAAACATTTTTCTATACATCAGTTAATGCCATCACATAGCTGATGAGATGTGGCTGGTCTTGATGGAAAGTGAGTATTTGATACTACATCAACATACCTATATTGCTTTGCTGTGGCATATATCTCATTCCACCTTGCCTGTACTTTTGCATCCCTGGCTTAAAAGCAACAGTTAACCTTTATTCCTAAGAAAGAGAAGAATTACTTAAATATTGGTAAAGCTTGGTTGGCACCATGACATCAGTTGGCAATAGCCACCACATAGTGCTGAATGGATAAACTCCTTAGCAACACACTACTTGACAGAATGGTGCACATGCTGGTAAGTCCATTGAAACTTAGAGGGTGGTTGTACCGTAGAGCTTGAGGAGACCATGCTGAAATATTTTTGAAACACTATTTTTACGCCTGCCATGTTAGAACCGAGTTTTAATGGGTATGCAAGATAGATATATGCTGAACATTATGTAGACTTATCTTCCTTTAGCCATTATGTTAATCCCAAACCAAACAAACTAACGACACAAAAAGAGGAGGGCAAAAATATCAATAAGGAAATTCCAAGAAGGAACAAGCTTGCGACAATCAGCAAAACTGAAGAAAAAGAGAATTAAGTATCATTGTACAATCAATCAAACTTCTATATTACATCTATATTGTTGGTTGCTAAGTTTGCAATTTTTATTTATAAAGTATTTCAATTACTTACAAAGACTTAAACAGCTAATCAGTTAGAACTGACATACATTTTGGCTAAATACCTATAATTACAGTTGTTTCATACCTGAGCCCCTGTTACTGATGTTGTGTAACAAGCAGTCCTGATTGCTGACATCAGCCCACTTAATGTTCCTGCATTTATGTGATAATTAGATAAAATCAAATAAAGACTTTCTAGTAACTTCATAAAATACAGTAAATATATTTACTGAGATTAGTATAGATCTCAAATATTATTTATGGTTTCATCTTTTTCTGACAGTGAAAAGAAGCGTGAAAATACATAAGTGTTTTACCTAGGAAATGTTACTTTTTGAAAGTATGTTTTCCAGTGTAATAGCATATGTTAGGTCTATGGTATGTGTGGTGAGATTTGTAGAGATATTATCTTCTATTAGACCCACTATTCAGAAAAAAATAGACAATTCAAGGCTGTGTTCTTGGAAGCTTTCTGCTTTTGCCAGCTCCATCAGCTCTCACTTGCACCCTTAGACCATCACTGCTACAACATGGACATTACATGTCTGTGTTGACCTAGAATATACAGAGGACCAAACTAAGGCATCCTTGTAAATGAACATGTAGAAATGATGGTCTGATTAGAAATGAAGCTTCAAAGCTATTTTAGAACATCAGTTTATTCAGAAGATGCTTCAGATGTGCAAGGTTAGAAAAGCTGACAAAAAGAAGATGCAGTCATTCTAAATAAGGCATGACTGAGTTGCAGATTTGGATTGAGTTGTAGATCTTTCTATTTAAATGGAAAACCTCAAAACATCAGTTACTCAGTATGTGCTGCAAGTAAAATACATGGGTAGTGTACACCTTGCAGAACACCACTTTTAATGTTAAAACGAGAAAAACGGCTTTGTTGACTCCAAGGTGAAATTCATTGTAGACCAGAGGGTCTGCAAAGGGAGTTTTTTCCTATGTTAACCTGGCAGCCTGGATGTACAGGGAGCGTGAGCAAAGCGACTGCCCTGCAGCAGTCACACCATGCCCACTGGAAGCCAGAGGAGAGGATGCTCTCTGCCAGCCATGCGCATCCAAGGTGGCCACTGACTCCAAGAACAGTCAGTCAGTAGTGGCTTGCATTTTCTCCTTCAGTCTGTAGGCTAGAGGAGATTAGCACTGCAGCCTGTCAGGCTGTATACAAACAAGTAGTGGAATGCCAGTGCTCAAAGCTTTCTGCTCTCCCCTGTTCAAATCTTTATTTCACTGTCATTCAGCCCTACTAAAGCTCATCCCACTAGACACTCCGTGATTGGGTCCTAGCGTTTTGGATCAGTTTGCTCTTAAGCTTCCCTTAGTCTGAGTAAGCTGCAGCACTGCTGCTTTCCTTGACATCTCTGACATGTATCCTAGGCATCTGCTTTCTGTCTTTAATCCCTTTACAAAAATGGGTTCTTGTTGGCCACCTGCCATCCGCTTGCAAGAGCAGCTTTGGCTTACCAGGCTTCTCATTAATGTGAGTACCCTGAGCTCCAAATTTCCAGGCTCTGGTTTATGGCTTCCTGGGCATATGTAACAGTTAAAGTAAGACAACACAAAGTTTGTGAAGATTTCAAGATGAGCCACTCTATACCTGGATTAATACAGCTGTAGACAAAAATAACAAACCTTTACAGGTGTTTCTTCACCTCATCAGTCTTGTGTGTCCTCCGCATTCATACGAGAGTACCTCTGCAGAAATCTTTTCCTTTCCTATCCTGCCCTCATAAGCTTTTCCCTGAATAGTAGAATTTCTCTTCTGTATATCCATTTTCTTTTTGCTTCAGCTGATCTTGCAGTTAAACAGAACCATTCTGCTTTGGAAGTATGCCCATTTGTTCTGCCCCAGCATTCCTTGTCTGTGTGCAAGTTACCTTTGAGTGACCCTGCAGTCTTTCAAACTGTGCAATTTAAAAGTAGTCCTGTTAGCTCCTGTCCTCCTTCCAAATCCTTCAGAAAGGTTGGAAACAAGTGGTTTCATCCAGGATATGGCCATTCCGTTGCTTCAAAATTACTTCTGATTGTTTCTCATCAGGTAGATACATGGCAGAGCTATGATGAAAAATAGCCAATTTTGCAGGCTTTAAGATAAAGCAATGGCACAGCAGTTTAATAAAATCAATGAGAATTTATACATTATGTACAGATTCTCATGACTGTCACATGGGCATTTCCACATCTTGTGATTTTATCAGGAAATTCTGAGTATTTATGTTTATCTGAAATGTTTGGGTTTTTGGAAGCATGTGGCTACATGAAAATACCAGCTTACATTTTTTTCGGAAAATTCTCATCTGACTGTAACCAGAGAACGGCTGTTTTGGGTTAGATCTAACTAGGCCAGGACACAGTGTTTGACAATGTTCAAGAGCAAACTCTCAGAATCCAACAGACAGGGGAAGTATAACGTGGTGCTACTGTGGTGTCACTTCCACATCTAAGCAATCGACGGTTTAATGATCTCCTGAGCAGAAAGCTGCACTGAGGTCATGTTGTGACTAGTAACCACCTGAAGAGTTTCCTTCCATAAATTCATCTAGATTTTTTTTTAACCCCTTTGTACTCCTGGCCCCACAAAATCCTGCATCAATGAATTCCATGATAAGATTATGCAGCATTTCTTCTTGTTACTTTAAACCTGCTGCTTCACCCTTTCACTGGATGCCTTATAGTTGTTCCTTATTCACCTTCTTCATGTCATTCTTTACAGATCTTGATTTCCAAGATGAAGAGTCTTAACGTATTAAACTAAGACTCAGTAAGAAAACATGTTATTCTTCTGATAATTCTGACTGGTTTGATGGGGTTGTTTTTCTGAATCTATTGTAGCTTTTCTATATTCCTTTGTGGTGGGTTCACTGTAGGGCTATTATTTAATATGTGGTTGCAGGATGGACTCATTCATTGACATGGAGATACTTTCTGTTTTCTTCTCTATCCCCTCCAGTAATTCTTATCATGTACCACATGTGTCATTATTGACCATTGGGCTGATATTTTCGGAGGACAATACAAAAAGAATACCAAGAGCTCCTTCCCCCAGAGCTGGTTAATTTAGAGCCCATCTTTGTGTGAGAGGATTTCTTTTCTTCAGGTCTGTTATTTTGCGTACATCAACATCAGGTTCCTCAGCCATTTTAGTGGCCACTTACTAAATGTCTTGAGATCTTTCTACAACTCCCCATAATCAGCTTTAGTTTTGAAGAGCTTGAGTATCAGAAGCAGCCTTCCTTTTCTCATGGCACTCCCTTTTTTCTTGTGATTTATGAGTATTCTGGACAGATAACTTGAATGTACCAGTAACCTACTTCCATAGCTTTCATCAACACAGTAAAAGCCAGACATTTATTCCTGTCCTTTAAGCAGAGAACCTACCCTCTTATGCCAGGACAGCTTCATTTCAGAGTCTTTGGTAAATAACCTTATCAAAACCTTTTTTTTTTTTTTTTCTTTTAATGTGCCTACACTGTGTAGCCAATATGTGAGCATTGATTTATTTTTTTTCAAAGTAATCCTGGAGTTACTAACTGCTGTTTGCTTAGAAAAACTGGGGGGAAAACCCAAACACTCAAATTTAGTAAGTGCACAAACAGGATCCTACACATATGTTAAAAATTGTTATTTTAAAGCCTGTTTTGTAACTTTTCAATGATTGGTGTTGGCAATGCAACTAATTGCATGTAATTGGTAGTACTTTAGTATTTATTTCCCTTTGCATTCTGTATGGCTTTTATTATGCATGGCTACTTGTAGTTAGGGAGGAGGTGCCTCACTGAAAACGCATTTCACTGAAATAAACCCTAAGATTTACTCTGAAATTGAAGGGGATTTCCGAAGTTCCTGGGCTTCGCATTAGTCCCGTGCAGAAGGCAGACTATCAGGCACTGTAAGCCAAAGCTACTTTTCCTATGCAAAGAATTGAATGGTGTGGAATGCTGTCATTAATAGGCACTCATAGTATTGGAGATAAATGTAGAGAGGGAAACAGTAAGCATACTTATAAATATAGAAGGCTTAACTATACCATTAATCTACAGTCACCAAAAAAAAGGACTGCATTGAATCAGAAGGTTTGGGGATACTGTGCTTCCAAAAGTGCCAGGCAATATAGCTGCTAACCACATGAGGATTTGGACCTTCCAGCAAGAGATCCTCTCTTGTGTCCATATCCTGCTCCAGGTTTCCCGTATGTAATGTGTAATACCAAATGAGATGGACAGAAATATCAGGAAAATGCAAGGACGCAGATGGTCTCAGTCACTCATATTGAGTCACCAATGGGAGTAGTCTATGTATGGTGGCCCTCATTAGCCATTGAGTCCTGGCTATGGAAGTACAGATCCTGACATTAGTTTAGTAAGTGGAGGTGCAGAAATATCATAAGATCTATAGCATGTATCTTTTAGAAGCAATCCTGAAATAGGAGATACAGGGAATACGAGTTTGCTTTCTTAGTGCTTGTGCTTTCTCTGCTATTGCTTTTGTATCACAATTTAAAATATCAATATCTATATTTCACTGCAGCTTCCTACTTTCATAGAGAAATGTACTTGACTCCCTACAGTTATTGCAATTGGAGGGGGATCTGATTAGGATGCTTTTCCTAATTAAGTGATATCACCTAAAATGAGTTTCCCTACCATTGTCTCACTGCAGTGTAAAAATAACAACAGAGAAGAATCATTTGGTTATTTTATTTTCCTGATTAAAATGTCTTTACTCATTCATATTTTACAGGGTAAAATTCCATCTTAATGAAAAACTGAGGGTCAGTTTTCTAACACAGCTAATTATGTGTCCTCATATCCCAATCACAGTTAGGGCTCAATTTCGTTGAATTCAGCAGCAGCACGTCTCAGTAGATCCATACGTAAGGAGAAAGCCCAGGGTGGATATTCAGCCACCAGAGATCAAACAAAGGGTCCTTCAGAGGGTGGGTTTTTTTTTCCGCAGTCAAGTCTGGGAGAAAACAAGGTATCACACACACACCCCGCAAATGCAGCATGTAAATGGGTCTTCACAGTGTGCCTGAACTTCTTTGACTTCAGCTGATTCCATGAGATCTGTGTATTTCAGACTCAATTTTTATGTTTCTGCTTTGCCAATAAACCACTCTGTCCCTAGGGGAAACACTTCTCTGGAGTCTTCTCCCCTTCTGCACTCTTTTTAAAGGTCCAGCTGAGCCCGTATTTGACCAAAATTCTGCTCTCCTAACCCATGCAGGTAGTTCCGTTGAATTGGTTGGCCAAATAAAGGGACGTTGGAGCATCTTTCCTATGTCTCTTGTTAATAAATACTGATAAGACAGATGAGCTCTGCATGTTTTCAGCACTCTCTCTTTGTTTCGCATTTTATTTAAGGTATCTGTTCTTGAAGTTGCATAAGAAATCTCTTTAAGACCTTAAAAGTTAAAAAAGCATGGTCTTAAAAGAGACGTTTCTCCCAGAAAGAGAAATAGTTTGTTATGGCAAGATACCTGTTTTATTTAAGAAAATATGAAAAGTTAAATGTATTCCTTTATCTTTTTAATTAAAGAATTGCAGGCACAGCTGTTGGATCCAAGTCCTGCAGTTCTTACAGCCAAATACCATTTTATGGAAATCTCACCCAAAACATACTGCAAGATTAGGCTGAGTTAGATAGATTTTCTAAATAGATTATTGTTTATTCGTTCATTCATTGTTTGTTTACTTGTAACACTAGATTTTATGTTACTTCCATTTCTTCTGATAATTGTAATGCAGCACAGTTTAAAAAGCGTTTTCCTTTATACTGTTATAAAAGTTGAAGCAGGATTTGATATGGCTCATTCATTAATTCTGACTAGTTGTACTCCGTGTAGAATATTTCATCCCTGTGCTGCTGTCCTCTGTGCCTTTGTGCCTGCGTGCTTAGCCATTAATGGAAAAATAGACTTTCCTGCAGTTCTGAGTTTTCTTTCTTCTACTTCCTTTCCCAGTTCTGTTGTTTTTATTGATTCTATTACAATAAGCAACACACAAAAGAGAAGATTAGGGCAGAAAGATTTCCCCAGCCCATCAACAAATTTCCTAGGCTTCATTAGCTGTAATTTCTTGAAAAGACTTAGAGTTACATTTACATTATGTAAGTAAAATGTATAATCCAAGGGATCAGCTCTTTCACATTTAATAATGTGCACCAAAAATAATTCAGCTGAAGCCAGTGGCTTAAAATTTGTACGAGAGAGCAGAAAACCAGGCTGGAGTACAAAATGGTAAATTCTTGTCACTTCTGCTTAAGCAAAAATCTAGAGAAAGACAGCTGTGAGAATTTTGTCCAAATAAGAATTTTGATCCTCAGCCAAGGAGCATGAAGAAGACCAGAATTAAGTACCAGTATTTTCTACATAGAAGTGTTTGATAAACTGCTCTGTGCTTGTGGGGTTGTTTTTTTTCTTCAAATGTTTTTCTTTTCATTTGTACACACTGCACCAGATTCTCTCCTCATTAGCAGAAGACAGTTTTGTCTGTTGAAAATGATGACAAATGCGATGATTGAAACTTCTGTTTAAAAAATTGCTCGTACAGTATACGTTCTTAAGCCAAAGTCTAATCTCAGCTTTTCAGAACTTCACATCATTCCCTTTACAACTTTGTCCATCCAAAGGATTAAAATATTTTTACCTAAATCATTTGACCTTCCCCTGAGATATATTTGCTTTCAGAAACAATGACTTCAGAGGCAATTCTGTGACTACTTTGATATTAAAAGTCGGCATTATAGCACTGACATTGTATTTACTAAAATATGGTGTCAGCAATGTAATTTTTCATTAACCACTTTTCATAAAATTGCCCTCAGTGTTAAGAACATTGAGGTCTTTACAAGCAAACAGTGTCACATTCAGAAATGTTTAATTGAAATATGAACATGAATGGCACAATTGTCCTGCTGGTCAGTTTTGAATATCTCCTGTAACAGGAGCATGAAAGAATTTGAAGACATACACTTTATTGTAGTAGTAGTTTATTAAATACAAATAAAATTTCAGAGAGGCTAAAGAGCAGTCTTTGAAAATGCATTTAATTCCGCTTTCAATTTTTGTTGCGGGTGGGGTGTTGGGTTGGTTTATTTTTTTGTTTCTTTTTTTTCTCTTTTAAAAAACGAGCAAACTAATGATACAAGGTAGTTGCCTCTTAAAGTAGGAGTCCTTACATTCCCTCTTCCTAATTAATCCCATCCCCAAACCCCATTCACTTTTGCAGTAAAGCTGGCCCCTGTTTGGTTGGGTCTGGTGCATTTACAGCTGATGGGCAGAAAATGTCTTAGTACTGTTTATTTGTTGTTACAACGTGAAGAGCAACAAACAGTGAACAAATAATAAATAATGTCTGAGGGAAATATGTTGTCAGGATTCAGAAAGTTCACAAGAAAGCTGTTCCACTCAGCGTGGCTTTTTAGACAAAAGATTTTTTGTCTTTTGCATTCTCTAATATATATCCTGGTTTCAAAACAAGCTTCTGAGCTTGAAAGCACTGCCTCTGACCTCAAAAATACTACATGTTTATAAATATGTACACAGTGAATAATAAATCCCAAATTTAAAAATGTTACCTTTTAAAACAAATACTATATTCTGATGTATTTATTAATAGTAATCCAGGGACAAGCTTTGGTGTTCTTCACAAAAGTGAAGTTAAGAGTTACTTCTTTGGAAAGAAAGCATTTTAGCCAGTTTGTCTCAGCTGTTAGGTAAAATGAGAAGCTGTTTAATGCCTTTTTGAGACCGTAAAATATAGTAATTTTTACATGACTGTTTGAAATGCATGATGCAAAGACTCTTCACCTTTTAAATACTTATATTGTAGAACCAAAATTAAATAAAATAAACAGAATGGATTAAATGCGGTGCTTCTCGGTGGCGAGTCACTGGCCTTATACAAGTAAACTCTGCAGCCTCCTCTGGGCCAGAACATTAGTTGAATAGTTGCAATAAGAAGAGAGAATCAGATGCTATTTAAAGGCATTAAGCAAAGTGTAGATGATTAATACAGGTAACTCAGCTGTGCATTCAGTTAATAAGGAAATAATTATTGTAATGTAGCACTTCATTATTTGTAATGCATTAAATGGAGATTTTTATATGATGCCTTTACAGAGCAGACAGTTCTCTTGCGTAACAGATAACTAAAGTACACAAAAATTACAATAAATACAGAAAGGCTGAAAGATCTTTTAAAAAGCAATATGTATGATTTGCTGATTAAGAAGAGATATTAACCCCCCCAAATGCTAAGCAAATAGGATTACAAACCACACTGTTCAGTGGTTTAATCTCTGTTTTTGTGGAAATTATTTAAAATCTCGTCTCTGGTGCGGGAAAGACTGTCTGAAATACCTCCATATTTTGAATGACTAAGCTCTATATTTTCTAGCCATTTTCTTCATGCAGAGTGTGGGAAATGTTTATTCTGAAGCCCAGATGAAGCACCAATGTGAGAAATGTTGTAAAGCATCTCATGTTGACTGGAGCTAATTAACTGCGATGCTCCAGTGTTGTTCTCAGTTTTAAGCAGGAACACACAGCACAATACCTTTTATTTTGCTGTTCAATAGATTTTTGCTTAAAAACAGATGGAATTCAATGTCCTTACCATTTTAACCCTTTTTTCCTTAAGATGTTCTTAGTAGATACACTAGAAATATTTCCAATGTGTTGCTGTGTGTTGCTGATTATGTTTTAAAATACAGCATAATTTGATAAACTTGCTCTACTATTGTGCCCTTCTACATGTACATGCGAAATATACTACATTGTGATTGCATTTCCAAATCAGGGATACATCTTTAAAGATATATATACAAAGACAGGAAGCCTAGATGTAGAAAAAGCTGAAAGAAAATCCATGATTTATTTCCCCTTTTTCTCTCATATAGAAGCTAACCTTGAATCAGAAATAAATGCTGTTATCCCATACATCCTACCTACATTTACCTCTTTATATCTGTGGAGACACATACATTCAGGGTGTTAGAAGCTGCAATACTAAAAAGCCATTTCAGTGCTATAGAAGCAGGCATTTCGTTATTGTGCAAACCAGATTGTTTTAATATTGAACGTGTGTAAAATGTTTTGCCTTTAGTTGGTGCCACTGAAATTTTAATACCTAGAGAAAGTCCAGTGCAGGGAATTTTATTTAATATTAAAGTAAACCACCACTTCTAAATAATTTAATTAAAAACATCTCTCATTTCCCATTGGCTAAGCATGGGGTGGGGCGGGGGAGGGGGTGGGGAAGAATCTCAGTAATTTTTCGTCTGACTAGCTGTAAAATTACCTGCCACCTCTTCATGCCACTTTCCAAATCCTTTATCCTTGTTTCAAAAGTGCTGTTTTATTTTTGCTACAGAGTTTCATCATTCCTGCCCATACTGACTCTAAGAAACAGAGTCAGAACAAGATATTCATCCAAAAGCAGAAGGTCTAGACCAAGACATCTAAAGATTTTAAGCTCGGGAACAGGTCAGCTCTGCATCATGTAGGAGCCTGTCCCCTGACTGTAATGGGAGCTCTATCCCGCTTGGAATTGGCATCTCTTGAGGCCGTATCTTGTGATCAGTCTGTGCTCACCGCTCTCACTGGCCCCTCTGGGTCACCAGATTCTCCTGATGCTCAGGAGGGCTGCAGGCAGCGGAGGGACAGACAGTGAGCTAAAACGTGCAAAAACAAACTCCAGAGTGAAAACGCCAGAGTGAAGGCTGTCAGCTGTTGGATTGTGGAAGAAATCAATCCCAGCTGAAATGCTATGTATATTTTATGCAAACAGTAGGTAGGACCTAGCTGCTCCCCCATCCTTTCTCTTCATCCCCTGTTATGCCCCTCAGGCAACCATGACATATTCTCGGACCCCTATGAAATCACACTTCTATAAAGTGGAATTGGAGCTGAGAGGCCTCTTCAGGCTGGGGGTCAGTGAGAGCATACTACATCTTTTGTTTCTGTTACGCTGCTCCTGCTGCTTATAGGGATTTGAGAGCAAAGAGAGGAAGGAGAGACTTGTGACTGAGATGTTAGCTGCACGGTTTGGCAGGCTGCTTTCTCATTCCCTATTGTGCTACAGACTGCCAGAGGAGCCTTGAGCCTGTTTCTTCACCTCCTTCTAACTTGGTTTTCTCATTAATATCTACCCTTTTTCTCCCTCTTTTTCTCCGGCTGAGGCTAGGGCTGTTTCTGGGGTTTAGGCGCTGCAGTGAGATGATTAAGCTCCACTCTATGTATACATCGTCATCACCTTTGCATCAGAAAGTAGAAAACATCGCAGGTCCTATGTGTGACAGTGATTATCCATGGAGAAAGCAGAAATACATCCCAGTTCTGATCACAGTCAGTTTTTCAGTCCACAGAAGAATACGCAGTGAAATCCCACCTTGTGCAAGGTTTCCAAAAAGGTTAAGAGAATAAAGACTGCTTGTAATAAATTAATATCCAATCACCTAGTTACATTGAAGCCCTTTCTATGGTGTTAAATACTCAGAAAGAAGAATTCTGCTCTTCGGCACAAACGCTATATTGCAGTTCTTCCATATCCTCTTGCCTCCTCTCTATTTTCTCTGGCTTTTTATGCTTTTCCTTTGGTTTTGCATCTTCCTGTTTCTCTGCAGCCATTTGAGTTCCCATTGCTGCCACCTGCATTTTTTTCATCCTGTCTCCTTCCTCTCATTGTCTGGTAAGGTTTTGACAACAGAGTAGCTAAAATTCAAGTGATCTCTGCGATGGGAAGAGAAGGTGTGCTCAGTTTCGTGTTTTCTAAAGGCATTGAATAAGACTTGTTACATTTATACTTGGTTGACTGAGAGTTGGAGGCATTTCAAAAATGTGACTGTGACTTCTGTACAGTCTGAATATATCAACTGGGTCATTGAGATATGTCATATATGCCATACCTCTAGCATCTCAGGTCTCCAAACTATGGGGTTTTTAATTAACTTGGGTCTAGTAATGCTCTGCCTTGGTGGCAGGTCATACATTTTCCATAAAAAAGTACCATGTGGCTCTCTTCTAGGAGTCCCCTTGTTGTAAGTATTGCTGTGTAGCAAAGAGATCTAAAAGCAGCCTTCAAATCTTATTTCAATAATATTGTTCTGGATGCGAACCTAGAATTGAATAAGAAAAGGTAGTCTGATTCTTAGCATAAAAGGCTGAAGGCATAAAAGGCTGAAACCATGTTTCAGATCAATTGGGATTTCTGCTTTCCCTGACTGTGTTGGGTCTGAAGAACCCCTTTTATTGGTGTTGTTAATGGCTTATTGCAGCAGCTTATCGACGTAGAATTCTCAGCCCCAGTTAGCTGAAAATTCAGCCCCAGTTAGTTAGTTAGTACCCCAGTATGAACTGGCAGCAGAGCTGACTCCTATGCCCTCTCCCTCCCTCTCTCCCTGCAGAAGTGGTTAGACTGGAAGCCACGCACAAGGTAGGTGCGGGCAGCTATGGTGGTGTATTCATTCCAGCAATAGACAGGTGGTACAAGCTCTCTGGAGGACTCTCCCTCTTGGGTCACATACCCAAAGAGCCCAGCCTAACTGTAGCTTGGATAGACACTATGGAAGATGAGCTACATTGTGTTTCCATCGTGCGCCTGCTTTCTCCAGGTAGACCTAGGCCATCAAGGAATTTGTCAGAGGACAGAGTACTGGAGCCCTGTAACAGCTGATTACAGCTGGATTTGTTGGGTTTTTTTTTTTAGTGTGGACTTTTCAGTGGCAATTAGGGTTTCAGTACCTTCATGTGGACTGGATGATCTTAAAGGTCCCTTCTAACCGAGACAATTGTATGGTTCTATGGTTCTATGTGCCTGTGCAGTGGCAGGTTTGGGTTGTTTTGTTGAGAAACCGTTATTTGGTTCCTGGGATTAGGAAGGCCCCAGGATTTCCCGTGTTGTGAAATACAGGTTGCTGGTAATTATGGACTTGTCAATAGAACATGCTGAGGTGAGAAAGTAATGCCTCTCCCTGGAAAGGGAGGTGGCTGGGAATTGATTCTCTGGCTTGTTGACCCTACACGTGTGAGGGATGACAGAGTAAGTATAGAGAAGCAGTGTCCCTATGTATATTGAGCATTAACATATGCACAGAAATATTTTTCTTCAACGGAAACATTTGTTCCTATTCGTGATTTCAGAGTTTTCTGAGGGTAAAAGCTTCGCAAACATCTCTTTATACAGAATTCAAGTTGGGTATAACATAAATGCAGATGTCAGGTTACCAGTGTTAACTTTGTAATTCAGTGGTCAATATCCTTGATCTCCAGTAATACCCTTTCTGAACAGAAGAGTATTAAATCCTTGCAAGGACAAAGCGACTTTGGTCTAGGATTCCTCAGAGTCACAGAAACTGAGACCAGAAGGGGCCAATGTGTATCTCTTTTCTTACTGCCTACGCACAGCAGCCCACCATATGTCACCCAGTAGTTTCTACACCAGATTTCTGTCCAGGCTCCAGAAAGACATAAACCTTTGAGTTAAAGTGGTGGAGGATCTATCATACCACTTTTACACCTTCATTATTAAGGATTTGCACCTTATTTTGGGTGGACTTTGCTTAGCCTAAGCTTTCAGCTATAAGGTGTCATTATGGGTTTTTTCCTACTAAATTAAAAGGACATCTAGTATAGGAAATCTTTTCCTAGTTACATGTAGACTGCGACTGTGTCATCTCAACCTCTTTGTTACTGCCCTGGAAAAACACACTTCATTGATTTCATATACTGGAAAAGCCTCTCATATTCCTTAAATAAATATAACTAAAGTGTCAGTTCTGGATTGCGGTAGAAATGCAGTGCATAAGAGGGAACAAAATGCAAGGTACTGGTTGTATTTGCAATGAATTAAAAAACAATACATTCCTAAGAGCAACATGCAGGGAGAGAAAAGAGTTTGGATTGTGTCACAGACTTTTGTTTCCAATTGCTATGTGAATTAAACAAGCAGATGTTGCTTCTTCACGCTATGAAAAGACACATAAAAACTTGTGGTTCTTTTTCTTCAGGGTATGTATTAACTATTCAGGATAACATTTGTCCTGGTCAAAATAGTGCTCTAAATTGAGCTAATAACAGCAACGACGACATAAGAAATAAGAGCAGGTCTTTGGATCTTGCATCATTGCTCACTGAGTCACCAGGAAGAAGAGCGGCTTCTCCAGGTCCCCCCACTCTCTGCAGCTTCTGGAAAAAAGGTTGCGTTAGAAACTGCACGGGAAGATCATGGTGGAAGTGATTCCAAGGTACAAAACGTACTGTGAGAAAGGGCAACCCTAACTTTTATATAACACCACAAAGTTGCCCTATGCAGTCTGCCTGTTTAAATGCTCAGGGAAGGAGGGACCTTAAACTGCCAAATGTGAATCACGTTGTGGATTAGTGGTGTAATTCATTGCCACAAGATACCCCTGGGAAAGTCCAAGAAATAACAAAGTTCAAAAAGCTACCAGACATGATTCGGAAAGGTCTCTTCTGAACCAATTATTCTATACTTACCTACTCTGAGCACCTTGTTTTAGCAGCAGTAGGTAGTGGTGTCGTCAGAAGAAAGGGTACTGAGTTACATGAGCTACTGGTCTGATTTGACCTTGCCTTTTCTATATACAATTTTCTCTAAGCCTAACCATTGCCTTATGGATAATGTTCTACTATCTGTGAACTTTTGAATAATCACACCATCCCAGTTTCTCTCCTGTACATCCAGTAGTACCAGGATTTTTGCCTATCTGTAATATCCTCATACGTCCCCATGGGCCTTACCTCATCATGAGAGCCTGTTTTTCATTTCTGCAGCTCATTAGTTGAAACGAGTGGCACAAGTTTTTCTCACTTCAGCCAGTGAAGGAGTCCAGGCAGAGAACTTCCAGAATATGCCAATCTCCCTTTCATTAGCCCTCCGTCTTTGGGACTAGTGTGCGTTACACTGCAAGTTCTTTTTTGCAAAGCAGACTCTGGATCATTGACTTTCATTACTGTTTTGGACTAGGCTTTCCTGGGTGGGACAAGATACCCAAAAGGTATCCAACTGCAAAGACATTTTTGAAATCTATTGTCCTCTTTAGAGACAGCTACCTTTGACAGTGTTTGCCCAAATTCAGGTTGTGACCAAGTCATATTTTTCATACTTGAAAGTACGGAAAAACACACCAATTTCATCACTCTGGGCACATTAGCTCAAAACAATCATATTGGAAAATTGCATATTGGGAAGTCAAAGGTTACAAATAATATGTTTCCATTATTTATATTGCTAAAGGTTGCTCTGCAGCTTATATCTTGTGAAGTAGCCTTGAGATCTGGGTATGACTTAACTAAATTATTAGATAAGAAAAACAGGAAAAAATACTGAAATGCTTTTGTCACTTCCTTTCTAGAGATATGTCACTCGCTGTTGCATAAGAAATCCCAGTGCATTGAATCTATAAGCCAGCACTAGATGGACCAGGTTTTACTCTAGATCAACAGATCTGACCCAGTCGTAATATTCCTAGCGAAAAAAGCAGTATAACTCATAGTTTGCCTTCTTCACTGAAAGATACCTGTAACACAGAGGACTTCAGAGTTATACAAAAAAACAACAAAAAAGTTGTACTGTGTGCAGTTTTGGTGAGGGTTTCTGTGCCTGGCCTTCGCTCGCTTCTGCAGCAGTCAAATCTGTTCTCACCTCTGAGCTTTCCTGAAATACTCACTAGAGGAGTGATGCCATTGCTTCTTCAGAAGTCAAGAAAGCTTTTCCGTTAACTTCAGCATAAGCAAAACAAGGACATTTCTGTATGTTTTGAAACCGTATCTTGAACTTTTCCACTGATCTGTTTCTGATAACACCGGCTCCACCCTTTCTCTAGCTGGAAAGACCTTCTGCAACCTAGGAAGCAGTTGGTTGCAGGATGTATTTCACTTTTCGTATCAAAAGAGCCTGCTGGTATGTAGCCCTCTCAGCACCCGTGAGCCCTTTGCTCCCTCCACTATTTTAGCACATAACTTTTCTGCGTTACTGTGTTGGAAAACCTGCCCTTCCTCAGTGACAGTGGCCTGCCAAAACTGCCAAATAGACTGTGAGCTGAGCTCACTTGCATACAGTCTGATCAGCTGCCTCCTGTTCCTGATAAGGACTGGATGAGGAGTCTTTGGAGTACAGGATCGTTGCTCTTATCTTCCACATGTGTTTTGCAGAGCTTTGCACGATAACATTGCTCTGTCTTGTTTCTTCATGTTTGCTCTCCATTCTTAGCTGCTCTCATTATCCTAATCTTGCACGAGATAATGGCAGAAAAAAATGCTTGCTTGTCTCAGGTTTTTGCCTGTCTATAAGAATTTTTCAGTACACACATGGATTTACTAGCATGTTGAGAAAAGTAGCAGCTCTACCTGCTTGGTTTAATCTCCCTTTTAGTGCTTCTCTAGTCCTTAGTTCTGTCTTAAACAGGAATAATACTGTACATTTCAGTTTCTGTTGTCAAAGTAGAACCTTTGCTATATTAACTTTGCCTTTAGTTTGGCTGTTTCTCCCTTCCGTTTTGTGTGAATCTCCCACATAGGCACAATCCCAGGCACTGAAAGCAGGGGAAAGAGGGGGGCAGCAGAGGTGCTGAGTGACTCTCGGACTGGTACCCCCAGAAATCTTGTCATTCCATCACTCAGTCAGCCCGGTTCAAGCCTGATTTAAGACAGATTAAGTTGTGGAATGAGTTGCTTTCATCTGTAAAACAGCCTTTTAAGGCAAGAAGAATTGCCCATTCTTCCAAATTGCAGGAAGAGAACTATTTGCCTGCACGATACCGTTTTAATAAGAATTTATTTCTTAACATTAAAATCACTGGATCCGGTGCATCCTACATTCTGCAGAGAGTATCCTTGAGTTTTATGATTTTATTTTCTTAGAGTAACAATTATTTGGTGAATGCATCTCCACATTGTGATAGGAAGTGGCTGAAGAGCACTTTATTTTGCAGAAATATAAAAATATCTTGCTGAACCTCAAGTTTTGCAAGCGAAAATTATGTCTGTGATTATGAACTGAAAGGAAAAGACAAACTGGAAGTCACTGCAGGTTGAAGGAAGGAGTGCAAATCTGAGGTTTAAAAATAATCCTGCAAGACTGCTTGCTGCGAAGTTGTCATTTCTGTAAGGAAAAGGGGGAAAAAAAAAAGTCTGGCTCATATCCCTCTTACAGCCCCGAAACAAAGTTTTGACAGTGATACTGCTAGACTACTCCAACACTCCCTGTAAAGAAGTTTTCAGGTCAAGCGGAGCAAGCCTAGCAGCAAAGTTGTGGAGCAGGATACACACAGGAGCTCTTGATGTTCCACTCCAGCGCTCAGTTCCGCACTCAACGTCAGGACAGAGACTGCTCAGAGGGTAACTAACTCACTTTTAAAAACGTGACTTTTTACTTCAGCAGTCACCGTCGGGCTGAAACCTTCTGAGAATTTTAGGCTGGTGGGGCTAAAAGACGCAGACAATATTTTTATTTTTCAAGGCTATTACTTATTAGAGTAGACTTCCGAGGGAAGAGAATGACAAAAGAGCAGTGGGTTACTGGTATCGCTGCCTGTGGGTTATTGTGGGTGGTGAGAGTTGATAAAGTGCTGTTTGCTGTCACCAAGGAAATGCAGGATAACTTTAGGAGGAGTAATATCATTGCACCTGACCGGGTCAAGGTTCTAATGGTCGTTGTTGGACTCGTGTTGATGCTATTAAACCTCTATTAGCACGGAAGGGCTTGGTCTTACGCTGCTGAGAGCCGGAGGAGGTCTCGCATCGTAACTTCACTGGGAATAGGATCGGGCCCGGGTCGCCTTGACGTAGGATGCCGGTGGCAAATGTCTGACGTGAGGAGGAAAAAAACTGTCCCCAAATTTTTAACGGAATGACCCTAGATTTTAAAGCGTTGTGGAAAGTTTCGTGTTTCATCCACAGCGACTTGGTAAAGACTTTCTGAAAAGTCCTAATGACTGGGAAAAGAAAAAAAAAAAAGAAGAAAAGAAAAGAAAAAAAAGGAAGAAAACATAAAGGAAGTGTTTCAGTTTAAAGAAAATACTTCTGATGTGAGAGGATAGCACTCGAAAACCGTAATTATGTGAATGTCAGTAGTAAAAAGCGTCCTTCTTAAGCTGACCATACGAAACCTGAGCACAAACAGAAACTTGTCATCCGAGCCAGAAAAGAACCCCTCCGACTATACTTTTTTCCCCCCCATTTCACCATTTTATATCCTAAATGTAAAAGCATGGGACAGCCGCAGGCAGGTGGCGTGGTGCGGTGGTGTTTGGCTGGGGTGGGTTTTGGGGAAGCTGCGTTACCCGAGCGGTGTGTTTGGGCTGCCCGGGGGGGTTCGGTCCAGGCGTGCCCCGGCTGCCGGGCGGCCGGCGGGGGCGGGAGGTGGGCAGCTGCAGCCTCACCCCGGTGACAAACCCATCCCAGGC